>JAODUP010001371.1:42500-79632 GCA_025642065.1 Paralvinella palmiformis | reverse complement strand
ATTCTCATCTCGCTAAATATATAGGAACCAATCACGCCTGTGCTACACTATCCAGTAGACAATTTTGGTTATTAGCTACTCCATGTGTTACCGAGTACACTATGTTTAGACTGTTGCCAGTATCTTCTTCAAGAAAGGACAGTTTCTAACTAAATGCTTTGATGATCCGCAGCGGCATCAATTTCTGGTACTTTGTGCAATGCTCCACGATTTGCGATACATACTTCATTCGTTCCTAAATTAATACCAGCCACATTTTGCCTTGTTCTTTCATCATTTCTAGTACCTATCCGCGAGTGTCCATTACTTCATGAACCACTGCTGACCTGCGTTTATTCTCGTTTTGTCGTTACAACCATTCTATTGCCCATCTCTCATCTCAAAATAAGACAACTCGGCTTTATCCACATTAAGCTATCGGATCTCTCTCTGTAGGACATTATCCTTAAATGCACCAGCCTGTTGGTACTTCAAAGTCAACTCACGGTTAGCGTTCTATGTTGCATCAAACTGACAAACTCTATTCATCATCTCCACTAGCCTCAGACATACATCAACCATATTGTCGCCCTCTAGCTGTTTATAGGAATAAAAAGCTGTGTGTACTTGAGATGCAGTTTCCCCATCACCAAACATCTTGATCAAGATTTAAAATATCATCTTCAGATCTAAGCTAAAAAGGAACTAGACTCCACATAGAACATCGACAGATTCTTCAATTCTTGGAATTGGATACGCATCTTGACAAGTTTTGGCATTGAGATAATGCACATGCGGATCTCCCCTGTCTTCTTACGTAGAGTCACCATCGGCCCAGCATATGCACTAGTAAACTCTCTCAGAACACCCTTTTCTATTCACTGCATTAGTTATTCCTGAAGTTGGTCCCAGTACTCAGGTGATATTATCCGGCATGGAACTCGAACTGGGTTATCATCTTTAGTTCTAATATGGTGGGTCACATCTGCAAAACATCTGTATAACATCTCAATCGTATTTTCTGATGGCAACGCTGCATCCGTCAATCAGTTCGATCAGCATCTGACGATGATCTTCCGCGACACCTAGTGCGATATCCATCAAGTCTAGTAATTATTATGTTGTGCAATCATGTCCAGGTTCAGCTTGTATGATTCCTTCTACATCATTGAATGTTACCTGCAAATATACCAACAAGGTCTTTGGTCTCAAGTAAATGTTCTTATCCCTAAAATTAGCGATCGTACATGGGTTCTGCTCCTTTTAGTCAACAGCGACATACGTTAGACCAATCTTCAAGCTTCTGGGCAGTGCCACTTTATGTAGTTATTCCACCACACCGGAATACAGTTGATCTCCACTAGCTGGACAATACCGATGCTTGGATAATTTGCACTATTCTGGTTTGTAGAACTAAAGAACGATTCCCGGCTATACAACCCTTACAACTAATTTTCACACAAACGCCAGTATTGCAAAAAAGTAGAAATATTTGTAAATTATGCTCAAGATTACTTTCAGAGATAAATACTAATCTTTTAAATCACTTATAGGGTTTCTACAGACATTATTTGGGTCTTATCATATTACCTATTATATGTACAGAGCATTTGAATGGCTCCTGATAGTAAGGGCGCTTTTTTAATTTACATTTTTATTATCATAAGTGGTAGCAGTGAGTAGATGATAATACATAACAGCAGAGGCAGATTCTAAGTTGTTGACAGTTCAGAAAACATGGAATAAGGTGTGTTACGTCTGCTTTCAACCATTTAATTGTTTGATTTATTAATATGTAGCACACCTCCCCCCACCAAATAAACATTGCTAGATCATGTCACTGTTGACAGTTGACATTGTCATTGTTAAGTGCCATTTATTTACCATGCACTGTGACAACTGTTGATGATATTATACATTCCTAAAGCGTTGACTACTATTCTCAGGCTTTAGCAGGAATGATTTATGAATTAAATGAATCAGACGTTTATTTGTAGACAAAATTATTTGCTTCATCCCCAATATGAAGGTAGCATGTTGGACCAGAGATCATTATCACCCATGTTCGAACCTCGGCGTGGGCACATCTGAAGGTTGTTTTGTCATTGCTTCATTATCTTTGGAGGTCATTCGGCCCATTTAGCCTACCTTTGTGGACAAAAGTGGCCGTAAAACATCAATCATCATCATCATCCACCATATGAGCTTGATTGATTGTTGCACTGTGGTTTGAGAATAGCAGTGATTCTTACAAGATGTAATACTTTTCCAAAGCAAACCTAAAATAATATCAGGCCATTTTTTTTGAATACTTGTTTTATAAACCCGCCGACCACAGCTGAAAATGTTGAAAAGGAAGATGGTTGAAGCATTGCTTATACGATGCATTCCCCCCTAACATAACATTAAAAACATTCATGATAAATTTAAAAATAAAAAGATGTGGTTTAGCACTCGGAGTTTTCCCCAGTAGCTACTAACCTAAAATAAACTCGATTAATTTAGGGGAGAAGTGGTTTGATCCTAGTATATTTCATACAGCAATTGATAAGAAGTACTTTTCTACAGGTCCCTCAATGTTTAATGTTCCTAATAAGGCAATGATCACGTGATTTGTGACCCAATTCAATATCGTAAAGGTTATTTATATAAGCAAAGTAGCAGGAGTGGAGTTCGACCACAGTTCGGGGCTTGTCTCCTTGAAATTTGGGGTAGAAACCCCTCCCTGTTGCCTGTTGGGCACAGCCAAACACACACAGTGCGGGCTTGGATCGACCACACTATGTATATATATATACATAGTGTAGACTTTGAAAAGTTGACACCTATGGACAAAAGTATGACTACTTTCAGTCGCTAATTGTTTTTGGTGGTGTATTGTTGCAAATTGCTTCAAAGTAAACATAAAACAATTATTCATTGATATATTATGTTCCAGCTTAAAAGTATTAAGTGTAATAAATGACGAATATGGCATTAATGTTGTGGTCGATTCTTCATGCCTGATCAAACCTCAAACGAATCAAAATACTACTAAATACTACTTATAATTAGGTATTAGCACAATGGTTTTGCTTGTGGCATACACAAAAAAAGATTTCTTCAGGCATCACTCAACAAGTCGCCCAGTTTGTCTTCCGTGACCTGCGCACTAAACGGTGTCAACGAGTGGGGGCTTTAAGGGACACCCTCCCCTCCGCCTGTATTATCCATATGTTTCGGAGACCCCTCTCACTTTCTGAGATATTTTTCTTATAGCCTGCCTGGATACTCAAATCGGATGGTTAAATCCAGAAGTTTGTGACATGGAAATGTAAACTTCTGGCTTCAACAGTCCTATTCACACCAATTGCTACATGGAACAATCTTTTTGTTGCAGATTGCATCGAATTTTTATAGAATGTTTTTTATTGGGAATAATTATCAACACATTTTCATAGTTCCTGGCGGGACTAAATTGATCAAGCCAAGAATTTCCATACATTTCTTCCACTGCGAAGAGCTCCAAAACAGTGGAAAATCATTCTATGGAAAACAAAGTTGAGACTACCACATATCTTGCCTCAAAATGTCAGTCGCCTGGTTGTGATTGTGTTTTACACTACTTGCTGGCCCAAAGACAAAATCTACACGTCCTTGGCATCCAGCCTAATGATCTTTCTAGCCCTGGTTATAATCAGTTTGTCTGATCTGTGTTTTTTCTGTGTTTCAGATGTCTTCCAGAGTCTGGTTTCTGTTGATGTATTATCATCTATATCCAAGGATTAAGCTATGTATCCTGCATATTTACCGAATAAGACAGAATCGCCTGGAAAACCAGAGCTAGAGGTGTGTGTGTATCTCTGTGTGTCTGTCTGTGTGTGTGCGTGTGTGTAGTGTGTGTTTTTGTGTGTGATGGGACTGAATAAAACCCCTAACATCCAAACATTCATAAAAACCTATACCTCCACAAATATGTAAAAATATAAGGCTGTGTGTAGATAAACCTACACTTACATAAAGCTACACACTGAGAGTTCATTTGGATGATTTATCTATTTGAAGGTAACAGATCATCCACTCATGGTGATGATTGATGATGATTGATGTTTTACGGCCACCTTTGTGCACAAGGTAGGCTAAATGGGCCGAGCGACCTCCAAAGGTAATGAGACGAAGTGAAAGACGAAACAACCTTCAGATATGCCCACGTCTGGATTCGAACACGGTGGTAGTGATCTGTGGTCCAACACGCTACCGCTAGACCACGGAGGAGCCCCATCCACTCATGATGTATGACAAATTCATCACCCTACTTTCTTAAATGATGATTGATGTATTACGACCACTTTTATGCACCATGGAGGTGTGCACCTACATTCTTAATCCTGTTTAATAGGTAGAATTGAAATATATTTGTATTCTTCTTTTCTATTGATGTTTGTGCTTTGATAAGCTTCTGGACTCCAAACTGCACATTCACAAGCTGCCATGGACACTATTAACCATGGATTACTGTTGCTAAATATGACATCTTTTCAAGTGGTGTGTGGGGGGGGGGTGCGCGCGCGCATGTGATGGTATCTGAAAACCATTAATTAACATGGCTATATTTATCACTTATATATATATATATATATATATATACACACTATAGGTCTTCACCATTAATCCCACCGGGCCCTTAAGCTAACATCGTTTTTAGGCCTAAATATCATGATATACGTTAGTCCCGTCCATTAATTCAACATAAAATTCTTCCCCTGCATTATTTTTAGGTGATTTTAGGTGTTTTGAACACATGAAATAGCAAAGAAACATAATCAAACATCACACTTATGAACCAGAAGGTAAAACATGGAAACAGCAAAAAGTATTTAAAAGACAAGATTGCGTTCATTTAAACTAATTTTTGTTTGTTTTGAATAATCCTATATTATTACCACAATGACAAATACACTCTTCTATGAAACAAAGATGTCTAAGTCACCAAACGAATGAGATATAACACTCTTGGGTACGAATTGTTGTGTTACTGACGCTGCCTTCAAATTGAAAGTCATGAATTGTATTTTGAGCTCGTAACTCCGTTATTGTTAAACTAGATCACCATTTTCTTTATTCTTCTGGCTCATTGTATCTTGTAACTTAGTTATGGTCATATTTCGTTTTTTACATTTTTTATGATGATGGTTAGTTTCGTCATTCTATCAGATTAGGATAAGTAAATATATAACTGGTCAGATGTCTTAATGATTTCTATATTGTATATGGAATTCCATACTTTGGAGCTAAAATTATCACAAATGGTGTGTATGTGTATGTGTGTGTGTGTATTGTATTATGTCCAATTATAATTGTAAAGAACAGGAGAACACAACAGCACATTATCGGCTGTTAGATCCATGGGAACAATATCACATCACAGGGTTCTCAAACATCCTGGAAAACATGATAAATAATGTGTTAAATCCCCTGGAAAGACATTCAGCTGAAATATACTAGTCTCAGTTTCCGTGTTATATGAAATAATATGTATTTGGCCTGGATCAGTCTATACCGTGTCTTGAATTCCTTGTTCACCAAATATAGTTTACAAGTTTTGAAAAGTCCTGTTTGATTCCGAGTTAATACATCTGATGAATGGCATTTTACTAGAATAATCTGTGACAATAATGAACTCTTGTCCATTTAGCTTAAACAGATAAGTCCTGATATGTTGTCATGCTCTTGGTTTATGATCAGACACCACTGTGCATACTGCTCCATACAAATACGTGTAGTAACACTCCACTCCGAATACTACAGATATTTCTATATCAGCATAACTTTCTTCTGTAGAAGTCAATGCTTTTGACGCTAATGCTATTATTATTTTCACGTCCGTCTTCATCTAGCTGAAATAAAGCTGCTCCTAAGCCACTCTGGGTTGCGTCTAATTAAATTTTCGTTGCTAATTTCGTATCAAAATAGCTCAATGTTACTGTGTTACATATCTGATTTTTGATAGCTTGAGAAGCATCACTGTGACACATGTATCATATCCATGGATTATCCTTTTTTACTAAGTCTCTTACTTCTGACATTTTCTCTCAGAGTACCAGTATGAATGGAGCTATGTACCATCTCTAGTGTACGTCATACTGAAAAAATCTACTTTATTCATTTTCATTTAACATAAATATCAAGCCACTTGCACTAGCTATTTACATTAGAATTTTGATTATGCAGATTATGATCATGAGTTTCGTCACCATCTCCATACGTATTTATTTCCGGGATCCGTGGGCTATCCCGGAAAAGCCTACATCTATGGCCTCAACAAGTTCTAGTGGCTTTCCAATTTTCATCACATTCCTAAATCTATAATAAGTCAGTAAAACTGTAGATAACATTAATTCTAGCCTTGAATATATGGGGTTTAATTAGAATTCGTCAGAACGCACAAATGTGGTGTAATATTTGGCTACTGGGTCCATATTGTAACAAACTTGACGCGAATACGTTTACGTTGGCGGCAGTCGTTTTATACATGGCAACACAATGTTATGTACATTTGCAAAGATTAGGTAGCAGCACCTTACGGGCTAAACTTATAATCATAATGTGTGAACATTAATCAAATCAAAGTGTGCTCTATGGCGTGAACGGGAAGGGACGGTCTACGTTTCCGGACTATACGGGACATCATAATATCATAACGCGCGTATATAAGGTGATATAAGCAACACATGTGAACAAACTTTCTGGACGATGCAGTACATTAAATCATGACCTCTCTCTCTAACTTTTTCCGATCAGTAGAACATGAAATCATAACGTGTATATATCTAGACACACATTTTTGTTCGATATCTAATCATAACTAGCAAACGTACACTGCTATAATGCTCAAATTTTTAATGCTCGATACACGCATTTCCGTTTCATATAGTACAACATCAAATCATAACGAGAACATGTACGGTGCTCTTACGCTATGTTGACATGAGCGGGACGTTCTACTTTTCCGGAGTATACCGTACATCATAATATCGTAACGCAACACGTGTGGACAAACTTTCTGGACGGTGCAGTACATTAAATCATAACGTCGCTCTCTAACTTTTAACTATTAATAGAACATGAAATCATAACGTGTACAGCTGTGTAGTGTAATACCACATTTTAGACTTCTCAAATACTTGTTGCACTCCACAGGCAAAATACAAGAATAACTGGCACAGCCACTGAATTCTGCTGGATAAAATTAAATGTTGCCAGTTACTGAATTAATATGCCACCATTCTCAATGATATAATGTTAGTTATCAGGGTTTATATAACTAGTTTCCCTCAACTAAGGAAATATTATTTTCCATGACATTTCCAGGACAAAATTACCATTTTCCAGGACAAAGTATACAATATTTAAAGGTAATAAATTAAGATATGTGCAAAAAAGCACAGCATATTTATTCAATGTATGATCGATTATTACAGTTTTATAGTACATCTTCCTCCTCAGTCTTTCTAGCTGTTTGATCCATTCACTTTTATATACATTTTAACTACGATGGGATATTAAGACTATGTACTGGTACTCTTTTTATTCTACAACCGAAGTTTTCTTCTACAGGCATAATATTTATTAAATCTTTTTTGTTCTAAGTAGATTTTTTCACAGCCAATATTTTGTTGAGAACATTTCCTGATTTTGCAAAATTCAAGGACATTTCCAGGACCTGGAAAATGAATTTGTTATTTTCCAGGATGTGTGAGAACCCTTTATTTTGTGTATAAATATCTATTGTATGGATGTTCCATGTATCACATTTCAAACTTGATAAAATATTCAGAAATCATGGCAGGATGATGATGATTGGTATTTTATGCTGTATTATAGGCCCTTTTTGGCACATGGTAGGCTAAATGGGCCTAGTGACCTCCAAAGGTAATGAAGCAAAGTCAAACATGAAACAACCCTCAGATATGCCCACGCCGAGAGAAATCATGGGATGAACAACAAATATTTTCAATATATATATATATATATATATATATATATATATACTAATACAGAGTTATATTATATAATTAATTGGTATCAACTAATCAAGTTAAACCAGATAACTACCTAAATTAAGATCTAATATTATAGGATAAAGAAACAGGCTTAATTATTCGGTTGTGCAGCAGAAATAGTAGTTAAAACTGTTCTTCATTCACCAGAACAGTGGATATAGCAAAAACATGATATACTATTACCAGGTGACCGTCGGCGTCGACACCGTCCTAAGCAACAATTTTAGCGATACTTCTTCGGCTGCCGGAGAAGTAATACTACCCAATAAAAGAATAAATGTTAATTAAATAAAATACATCACAGTGACATTTCCTCAAACACAGCATTAACGACATATCATCATATTGTTTTCTTCTTAACAATAGACCCATTGCATGATGATGTCAAAAACCAAAACGAACCAGCCGCGCTTTGCATTGTGGGATTTATAGGGGGGGGATCCCCTAAGCGATAATACCGTGATAATCCTGCCATTTTAGCCATAAACGTTAATGTTCCGGATCTGTTGTAATCATGCCAAAAACTAATTCCTGCGTACCGTATTGTCATGTCACTAGTAAGCGATATAAACATTTAATTTGGCATGTGTTGGCCGCGGGATGAAACCATGAGAAAGAGTTGGGTTGTTTTAATTCGAAATGACAATCTGCGATTCAAATTTTTATAATTAGATCTACAATGTCAATGTAAGGATTGACTGAAACAATGAAGTGTAATTTAACAATATTATTATCCATCAGATCACAGATAATAATATTGGTAAATAAAGTGTAATTTACCATATTATTATATACATAAATAATAAATTAAATTTACCAATATACTCGACTCTATTATTCTTCCTTTCGTTAAATATAATTTTAGTTTGATTTACTATGAACACCACATTTTAGTAGTCTTTGTTATGTGCAGTGAATATTATTGTACTATGATTTACAGTGTTGAATACCACATTTTACTATCATTTTATAAAGTAGCAATGACGGACGATTAGCATATAGTTATAATCTAATTTTCAGTTTTGGAATACAATTTTTCAACAATGCCGGCTTTTTAGGTGTCGAAGCAGAGTTAAACGGTACGCAGGAGTTAGTTTTGGCATGATTATAACAGATCCAGAACACTGACGTTTAAAGTTAAAATGGTTGGATTATCACGGTATTATCACTCAATGGACCCCACTGTAAATCCCACAATGGAAAGCGCGGCTGGTTTGTTTTGGTTTTGACGTTATCACAAAGACTGTTTATATTTAAGCTCTCTGGTCATCATCGTGATCATGCATCAGGCTTCTTCGCCTCGATCCCCTATTGATCACGTGCTCATTCCCGCCAAAACATAATCCCCTGTTGGCATCTGGCCATCAATCTATAAATCAAACGAAACAGAACTATCTGCTGTATATTTATTAATTATACATGAATTCTTTTTAAAAATAAATTTATCTTATATTCATCCAAATTATTGCCCGTTTCCTAGATAAAACTGTATGTTTTATGAAAATGCCTCAGTTTTGATTCGAGAGTATCCTTCGTGACGTTTAACTGACCTATATATATATATATATATATATATATATATCAGTGAGCTCCGGTGGCCTAGCGGTTAAGCACCCGGCACTTGGTGCCAACGGTCGCAGGTTCGAACCCCGTAAGAGGTCGAAACTTTTCCAAGGGATTAATTTCTCGGCTCACTACATCGTGGGTGGCTGATCACGTAAAATGGCGCTACCGTCTCCACTGAATTATTTAAAATAAAGGGGGACGTTAAAAACCCCCTGGCATAAAACACTCTGGCAGTGACCACCCTCAGGGTATTTCGGCTCCATCTTTCCGTACTGCTCCCCTGTGAGTGCTGGGGGAGGAGATTTCTCAACCACTCCAACATAGAGGCTGTGCTGATTAAGCGACAGCCTGGGGATTCTCCCCGAACAACAAAACCAACCAAACCAAACCAGGTCAACGGTATAATGCATTGATATGTTTTTCTTTCAGGTTATTTGAGCCGTTTATGCTAGACAGTTTCAAACGCTTTCGTAAAGTCAAGATATATGGCATCTATATCCTCCCCCTCTATGTAATACATTATTTTATAGGATAAATAAAAATTCAACTTCTGTCTTTCTCTGTTTAACGGAATTTTACTTACACAGACAATGACAAATCAGAATTGGTTTTCTTATTAAACGAGGAATTTCCTATTTGCTATTATCGTAATAATCATTATAATGGCGACTGCTGAAGACGTGCTTTCTGTTGAAGATCATAATACATGTGAAATAGAAGCGACAGTAGTGACAGGCTTTGAGGCACAAGCGAAGGAAGAAATCTTCGAAAAGTTGGGCACCCCGTCAACTTCTTCTAGAGGAAAAGTAAATTTTTACGTTGCCGTAGCCGATTGTAAAAAGGTAAACATTAGATCTAAATCTAGACTTACTAGCGAGGTAGACAGATATCGGCCGCCTGTTCTCATTGTTATTCACACGGAGGAGCCATTGTGACTGTCTGTGTGTGTATGTGTGTGTGTTGTAACTGAGTAAATTTAAAGCAACAAACAATATCATATGCATCATGTAGTATTCAATGTGTTCTAAACTTGTTCACTTCTACTGTTACAGTATTATATATCTATAATATTAATACTTTAATAGCCCTAGTGGCTAGTAAACACTAGTCAGTAGTGCAGTACTACTACTACCAGTGGTCCAGTAGTAGTAGCTGTAGTGTAGGGTCACAAGGGTGGCAAGACGTCTGGCTTTGTGTTGGACTGTACGCCATTTGAGCTGGTAATCCACCATCAGCTTAAAGTTATAGGTGACAGAAAAAGAAATTTCACATTTCGAAGTAAATAGGGTCGACCACTTTACACTTCAATGGTTTGATCTTAGTATATGCGCTACAGCAATCAGCAAGAAGTACTTTTATATGGCTCCCTCAATGCTTACTGTTCATAATAAGGCAGTGATCTCATGATTTTATGACCCACTTCAATGTCTTAAAGGTTCTGAAATGTTGATCCCCAGTGACAAAAGTTTGAATTTTCACATGACCACTTTCAGTCACTAATTGCTTTTTGGTGTATTGTTTCAAAGTAAACACAAAACAATTATTCAGTGATCTATTATGTTCCAACCTACAAATATTGAGTGTAATATATAATGAATAGCGTTTAAATGTTGTGGTCGATTCTCCCCACTTCTTCCTTATAATGTAACAAACAATTATTTTATTCCCTATCAGATGCACTATCACACTTAAAACAGTTCTAACCACCAGCTATCATAGTTTCATTAAAATGATCCCCAGATCTTTAATTTCCAAACTTCTATGAGCCATTGCTAGTGTGTACTACACTTGCTAGGGGTTGTTGTGTGACATCATCTGTGCCAAACATCACCTAGTGTCACAGCTTGTTTACAACTGTTTTGACATTCTCAGGGATATCAAGCTCTACAACTTTGAACTACTTGTGAAAAAGATCACAGACAACATTAATTGTGAGGAATTCACTGCTGCAAGTGCATATGTGATAGCACTTACACATCAGATATAATCAGTTAGTCATTGGTATTTGATGTGTGTTTCTTTGCACACTTGAATGCGACACAATACACCATTTTATATGTTAAATAAAGACAATATGGAACACATAACACAGGTTAAACAAAGCTCCATGGAGTGTTTGGGGTCTTTGTTTGGCAAAGATGATGTCACATTCCAAAGTTTTCCAAAGATTATCCATTAAAGTTTCAGTCATGTGAGATGCTAGCCAAGCAAATTTTAAAACCACTGTTACTTTATTTCTTATTTCTAGGAAAAAATTAAATATATCTCTGATTAAAATTGATTTTAATATATAACACTCACATTTTGACTAATTTGGGAAACCTTTACCTGTGACCTTTAAGCCAGACCTGTTTTGATCTTCACATATTGTAAGAGGACCCTAATTTCTCAGAAGAATGTCCAGCCATGTACAGAAACTCTTAACTAACAAAAAACTTCTGAAGAAGGCATATAAAGGTCAGAAATGCAAGAAATAAGCAGTTCATGATGGGCTACCTTTGTATTTTTGAAAAAAGGAACTTTTAGCACATTTGCTTCAATTGGGTTAAAAATAAATATCGATATTCATTTATTTTACTTTTGTTTAATAATAAAAGGTGTTTTTAAATGCACTATGTGTATGTCCATGCAGCTGTTTGCGCATATGTGTGGCAAGTTGGTAGCACATGACCATGTCCTCCTTTTGAGAACACCATGTCCTCCTTTTTAGAAAATTATAAATGGTCACCCTAACTCGCCTAAGTACCCAGCTGAGGGAATGGGATTGCTCCCCACCAAAGCCTTCTCACCACATACAATTTACTAGTTTTCATGGCATATTCCCCAATCACGGTTATTCCAGTTTATAATAGCTTCTGGCACGTACTGTGTTTTAATTATTGACATCTGATGGCCAAACTGTGGCTGATGATTCTAAGTCATGGTTAAATTTATGGTCGGGATTAGCAGAAAATTAATCAGATATTGTTACTGGGACTCACGGATAATCCACTATCATGATATCATGCTGCCCTCATGGATTCATTGCTTAATTATGTTGTATAGCTATATAATCAGCGTCTTCTCCTGATAACAATGAGTGGATATACTAAGAGGCAAGCACAAGCTTTAAATGTGTATAAAGTGCAACCAGACAATGACAGTGGGATGTTTTTCAAGTAATTATAGTTACAACACTATTTCTTGTAACATTACTTTTGTTATAATTACCTAGGTAATACGTTGTGAAAATCTTATACACTTTCCTCTTGAATAGACAAATTATGTATAAAAATGGTAATTTTGTGATTGGCCGAAAACCACTTGGCCCACTCCATTATTTGTTTTGTAATAAATTAGATTTAAAATAATAATGGAGTGTAGAAAAGTTTACCTATTAATTTTGGTGATAATTATTATTCTTTATTCTATTTATAATAATATAAATTATATTATATTAAAAAAAATTATTTTGACACTAATTATCATTATTTTGGTGATAATTATATTATATTATAATAATTTATTTTGATACTAATTATCATTATTTTGGTGATAATTATATTATATTATAATAATTTATTTTGACACTAGTTATCATTATTTTGGTGATAATTATTATTCCTTAATGTATTTATAATAATATAAATTATATTATATTATAATATTTTGACACTAATTATCATCATTTTCCTGATTAAGTAACATATTATTTCTCTGTTATCCATCAGATTCTGAAGTTGTCATCAATAGACAATGCCACAGTTATATTAAAACACTATGAAGATTTTGAATTTGCTAACGACGAGGTAATGTATCAAGTTGATGAAAGAATGACCACATACTTTATATGTTTATGTATACAATTTATTCCGTTTTGCCAGATTTGGTATTTCTTTATGCTGTGAATAATTTTTTAATCCTTCTTAGTCTATTTCTTAATTGCATTTATAAAGAAAATTCAATAATCACGTCCAGATCAGAAATATTAGTTGAATAAAGTATTATTTCTGATAGAATTTGATCATCTAAAATGTGTCTCCATATGTATTTATTTTGTAGGAGAGTATAATGCAACAGCTTCGAGCACTCATACCAGAAATCAGTTGGGATCTTGGATTAAGAGTTTGGCACAATTTCTTTTCATTTCCTCATCCAATTTCCACAAGTCCAAGGGGCTCAGTAAATGAGGATGAATCTTTTGAAGCAGAAAAGTCACAGTCAAGTGCCGAAGAAAATAACCTGGTGATGGAAAACCAATCTGACCAAACAACTGATTCTGCCACAAACCAGTCGGAAACTGCTGAACCTGATCCAAAAAGGATAAAAGAATCTTCCTGGGATCCTTGCCTTCCAGCATTCCGTGTGACTTGCTATCGGTCTGGCAAACACATATTCCAATCTCCCACAGCAGCCGCTAACTTTGGTGGCGAGATAAATAATTATTTTGGCTGGAATGTTTCGATGAAGAAATTTGACATTGAGATCATTCTTAACATTGAACAGGATCATGTATATGTGAGTCTAGCACTGACTAGGGAAAGTTTGCACCGAAGGAATCTAACTAGCTTTGGACCAACAACGCTGAGACCTACTATAGCTTACAACATGCTCAGGTAATAAATGGCATTATTCCTGTTTTATCATGCTGAATTAAAGTTTACTTGTTTCGTTCTGGATTCTGATAGTTGATACATAATTTATTCTCTAGAGTAGTCTCCATTTGACTTTTGTTTATGGTTTGTCTTGTGTGTACACTTCTTGTTCTTTGCTGAGTTTAGGTTTTGTCGCATTAAAATGGGAGAAGTGGTCTGTGATCCAATGTGTGGAGGTGGCAGTATACCTGTGGAAGTAAGTTTCCTTGTGGACAAGATGTTATCCAATACCTATATTAACTCTATTAAAATATTTCAATAACTAACAAAAGTTTGAATTTTCACA
Source organism: Paralvinella palmiformis (assembly GCA_025642065.1). NCBI lineage: Eukaryota > Metazoa > Annelida > Polychaeta > Terebellida > Alvinellidae > Paralvinella > Paralvinella palmiformis. Next base: position 65,125 of record JAODUP010001371.1, on the reverse strand, counting down.
TGACCACTTTCAGTTGCTAATTGGTTTTTGGTGTATTGTTTCAAAGTAAACACAAAACAATTATTCAGTGATCTATTATGTTCCAACCTACAAATATTGAGTGTAATATATAATGAATAGCATTTAAATGTTGTGGTCGATTCTCCCCACTTCTTCCTTATAATGTAACAAACAATTATTTTATTCCCTATCAGATGCACTATCACACTTAAAACAATTCTAACCACCAGCTATCATAGTTTCATTAAAATGATCCCCAGATCCTTAATTTCTAAACTTTCATGAGCCATTGCTAGTGTGTACTACACTTGCTAGGGGTTGTTGTGTGACATCATCTGTGCCAAACATCACCTAGTGTCACAGCTTGTTTACAACTGTTTTGACATTCTCAGGGATATCAAGCTCTACAACTTTGAACTACTTGTGAAAAAGATCACAGACAACATTAATTGTGAGGAATTCACTGCTGCAAGTGTATATGTGATAGCACTTACACATCAGATATAATCAGTTAGTCATTGGTATTTGATGTATGTTTCTTTGCACAATTGTATGCGACACAATACACCATTTTATATGTTTAATAAAGACAATATGGAACAGATAACACAGGTTAAACAAAGCTCCATGGAGTGTTTGGGGTCTTTGTTTGGCAAAGATGATGTCACATTCCAAAGATTATCCATTAAAGTTGCATAAAATTGATTTTTCATCCATCTCAAATGTTACTTGCCCTAATGAAGTATACAATAAATTCTATGACCTATATAAGTATTCATTCGATCAGTCATTTTCACTCCAAGAACTTACCATTGACCAAAAAAGGATTAAGAGAGAACCATGGATGACGTCGGGTCTCATGATATCATCAAGACATAAATCGAATTTATACACTATGAAACTGAATAAACCAACCAAGCTTAATATAAACAAATACAAAACGTTTGTAAAATTACTCAATAAATTGAAACATAGAGCAAAAATAACATATTTTAAAACGTAAATGAGCAGAATGCTAAGGAATTATGGAAAATTCTCAAACGGGCAATTGGCAAAGTAAATAATAAAACAAACTTACCACATTCCTTCCTAGTAGATAACAAGACGGTGACCGATGAAGATGCGATGGCAAAAGGCTTCAACAAACAATTTCTAATATCTGTTTTAATATTAGTCATAATGTCCCTGCATCTAGAAAAACAGTAGACAAATACTTGCCCCATCATAATGCAAAATCTATTTTTCTCAATCCCATACGCCCAATGGATGTCATAAATGTAGCAATGAAGTCAAACCCTAAAATAGGTTTTGGATCTGATGGTATTTTATCTAACTTATTAATACAAACCATAGATCAAATTGTTTATCCTATCACACAGAGTATTAACCTCTCCTCAGAAATGGGTACATTTCCAAATGAGTTGAAATATGCCATGGTCATTCCAATATACAAATTAGGAGACCCATTTATACTAAACAATTACAAACCATTAAGTCTGTTATCTTCTTTCTCCAGATTACTCGAGAGAATCATTTACAATAAAATTATGAAATTTCTAACAACTAATCATATACTTTTTAAGCATCAATATGGTTTTAGACTGAAACACTCAACTATCCATCCAGTCATTCACCTGTTAAATCATTGTGCTGAAGCTAACAATGCCATTCCCTCCAAATATATACTGGTGACATTTTGTGACCTAAGTAAGGCCTTTGATACTATCAGCCATAAAATACTTCTTCATAAACTAAACATATATGGGATACGATGATGATTGATGTTTTACGGCCACCTTTCTGCACAAGGTAGGCTAAATGGGCCGAGCGACCTCCAAATGTAATGAGACAAAGTGAAAGAACGAAACAACCTTCAGATATGCCCACGCTGGGTAGTGATCTGTGGTCCAACACGCTACAGCTAGACTATATGGGATACGAGGGGTTGCGAATAAATGAATAGAAAGTTATCTACATAATAGATCGCAATATGTGGAAATAAATTCTCATGAATCCCCTAGGCTTCTCATAAAGTGTTAGTGTACCAAGGTTCTATACTTGACCCATTACTGTTTCTTGTATATAGTAACGATATCTCTAATAATACGAACTGAAATATTCTGTCATTTGCAGACGACACTACTCTATTCTTGTGACCCAATACAACTATTCTTTCACACGAATGCATGTATTAATGATTTATTTGATTGGTTTTGTGCCAATAAATTATCATATTTAAATATATAAATCAAGAAATATGATTTTAGCAATTTAAACCTATCTGTAAACGGAAATACACTGTCTAGGGAAGATAATTGCAAATTTCTGGGTATATATATATTGACAAATTGTTGTCATGGAAAAAGCGCTTGAAATACATATAGAGTAAAATTTCTCTATCTCTATTTGCTATGAAACAATCCAAAGTGTTCCTTCCCAAGGAAAGTTTGAGAACACTGTACTTTTCACTGATAAATTCACATAATGTTTACAGAATTCTTGCATGGGGAAATGTGAAACATGATATATTAAACAAAACCCATCTCTTACAAAAGTGCGCTTTATGAGCAATTCACAATAAAAATACAATAGTCTCACTGATCTGCTTTTTAAACAGTCAGTGATTGAGCTACTGTTGTTTATGCATGATTATACAAATGGGAAATTGACATCTTCTTTTGACAAAAGAACCAAGTCAAAATCTATTGACATCCTTCCACTATTCAACTTTCCAACAACTTGGAATAAATGGAGCCATTTTCTAAATGTAAATACCACGCAATCATGCCTTAAAAGTTCGTATTTCTGGACCGTTATGCTGACGTGATAAAATGTGGAAATTCATATTGTAATGACTTGTTAGCATATTTAGTTTTTTCTACTGGTTACTTTTTAGCATATTTTTTTAATGCTTTTCCTATCATTTAAATGTATTCCAAAGTTAATGATTCGCTGAATATCCACGGGGGAAGTGGTATTGGTTAAATTTCTCCCCCTATTTCCAACATTGTTATCAATATGCCATTTATTTTCAATTAATATATGACCCTTGTATATATGTTTGGAAATAGAAATAAATATCTAATAAAATGATTTGTTTCTTCCATTATGGGCATACACAATCAGAATAAGCCATTTCTGGACGAAGTGACCAACAGATGAATAAAGTTGATTTACTGAGTAATGTCACTGAATGATTAACTTGTTTGTTTTCCATTCTGTAAGCTTGAGCAGTATAATGTCATTTTCTGACTGACCAATATACTTTTGTCATTACCAGGGAGTTATAAATTGGCCTAAGGCTATCCATCTCTGTGGAGATATCCATGAACAAGCTTCTCCAAGAACCAAAGACAATATTGATGCTCTTAATGCCAAGAGACTTGAAACTGGCTTGTAAGCAGCATCTAATTATTATATTACATCTGTCTATTATATTTCCAATATAATGTTTAATGTATGCTTTTTTCTTCTTCCAATGTGTGCTGATTTTCCAGAATCAAAAGTAGTGTTTTTATAATTAATATAAATTTGATGTAAAAATTAAGTGGTGGGGGTGAATTTTTTGTTTTGTTTGTTCACTGATGATGTCTTTTCCTAGACAACTTCATTCAATATACACACTTTTGACAATAACAACAAGAAACTGGAATGTTAACAAACATTGATTCAGACTGTTTTTGGTATGACATATGTTTTGGCTCTGATTAGTAATATATATTCCAAGAAAATAAAACAATTCACAAATTGCAATATTTCACTGATTCCAAGTTAATCCAGACTTTACGAGATTTACAAAAAAGTTTGCATGTATCAGCAGTTACTAGGGCCATTCACACCTACCTGATCTGTATGCTTGATTCTAGTTGTTCAACACAGTCAAAACCCCAGTCAGATATCAGGATTCACTGATGCTTATTACATATGGAATGATGCTATCAAATGCCAACTGAGCAGGTCAAAGCCTTGACCAGACAAAAGAAATCTAACAATGGCAATCAGAAGTTTGTCAGCTTCAAAATTAGAAGTTAACCCGTTATGATGTAATATGTTAAAGTAGTGATGGCTGTATGTGCCAGTGGGGTTGCTTAATTTCTTTATACTATGTTTTATATTATGTATGAATCATAAGTTTGTTTCATTTCTTATGTAATGCTTACATTTATAATTACCATGGTTTCCTCTTTATTTGAAGGCTTCTTAAATTATTATACGTAATACACGATTTACCTCTTTTATATCAAATTCCAGGTTCAGTACATCATCAGGAAAATAGATATTAAAAAGAGCACTAAATTCTTATCCACCAGCATTACTTATGTAATTAATACCACATGGTTTTCTGTAATAGTTTATAACAAAAAAACCTGGAAATGACTCTCACATATTAATTAGTCAAAACTCTCCAAATTGTTGTAGGATGGTTTGTTTTTGTTACCTTGTAAGCAAATTATTTCTGCCATATACAAAAAGTTAATTTCTAGCCTTGAATTATAATATATACTATACCATATATACTCGGGTATAGACCTCACTTTTGATACCACGAAATCGTCGTCAGAAGTGAGTGCGTCTTATACACTGGTCAGACTAAAAGAGAAGGTAATATTTGGCATAATTTAGGGGAAAATACAATAATATTGTTTTACAACATTAATAATGAATACATGAACAACAAACAAATTAATTAGGTGTGTTTTTGCTGTGGTCTTTTGAAGCCAAATTTAATCGTGATAACCGCCAGTGAGTAGCATGGTGTCGGCCTATTGTCAAGTAATAATTTATGGGTAATGTAGTCGGGGTCAGACTGTCGCTAGTACCAAGACTGGCTGGAAACAGCCAGCACATGATTTATTATCTAGAGGTGTGAAATGATCCGGATCACAATTAATCTGTTTGATGCACAGGGATCCAGAAAGCACAGGAATCCAGTAAAGTACAACAATCTGATCCTAAAAGAAGGTTGCGATAAAATCGGCTGCGATATGAAAATGGCCACACTATGACCACTACGGCTGCCTCCATAAACTATTAGAGGCAGATTTAATTTTTGGTCTATCTAAGATGTGTCATTACTATTGAAATGTGTGAGCATGTTTAATTGAATGGAACGGCAAAGGAAAACGATTACAGCAAACAATTTGTTAATTACTTCCAAAGCTGGCACGTAGGAACTACTAATAAACTACTTCAAACCGCATTACAGAAACGAATACACAGCAGAAGACAACCTGAAGTGGCCGTTGTTACCTATCGTCACACAGTGGGTGAAACCGGCCTGGGATTAAATCGACCCTGGCATTATTACCAAATTGTTCAAGAAGTGCTCTATCAGCAATTTTGGGGTTTTTAATAAATTTGCTGATTTTAGTGCATCTTATACACAGGTTCGACTCTAGTGGGATTTATTGGTCCACAAACCTGGTGCGTCTTATACACATGTGCGGCCTATAATCGAGTATATAAAGTATACTGGGTATATATATTCTACCATACACGTGGTTGAAACCAGTGGTAGAAATGCTGATAAGCATATGGAGAATTATAGAAATTAAAAATCACTGGATAAAAAATAACCAGGTGGAAATTGATTTTTTGGTACTAAGTTAGTATTTTGGTAAAAAAAAATTGTTATGTACTGGTATGCATAATATGTACTACATATATGTTTATGCAGTTTCATGTATCTGTTTTATTATAATATATATATATATATATATATATATATATATATATATATATATATAGCTCATACATATCCTTGAGACTTCTTTGCAGTTTTTATAATACTATGCAAAACCAACATATCTTATTTTCTATATAATGTTTGCTTTTTGAAAAGGTAGGCACAGAACAGTTTATATGATTTGTGATGATATGATAAATACATTATGATTGTTTATCACTTATAACTACAGTTCCATTTCCACTGATTTGATGAAAATCTTTGTACTGTATATTTTGAAGCCAATCTTTACTGTCTGTTTTACATGAATAATTGGATAACCCTGAATTTTTTTGTAAGCTTTTGGCATATTATGTACCTTTATTGACTAACTGTACCATTTCAGGAAGACCTTACCACTCTCAGTATTCAGATGGGATGCATGCAAATTACCACTACAGAATGAGAGTGTTGATGTGTTTATAACTGATTTGGTGAGATTTGTCATAATATTTTTCCAGAAGTAGTTTGTTACAGTTTTTTTTTATAGTTAGCTTTATTAACTTTAATTTAATTTATTATATTAAGACCATAGATATAATGTTTAGCTGGTTTAATATAGCTCCATATTATGTTATCATAGGTAATGAACATTCTTGGATGTATAAGTAACACTCATCTCTGACTTGAGCGGAACATTTACTATAAGAATCAACCATTCTGCATCATGATAGTAAATGTTTTCTGGGAGGGTGCCACCATGGTCTAACTGGTAGCATATTGGATCACACATCACTACCACCTGAGTTCAAAACTCAGCATGGGCATATCTGAAGGGTGTTTCATCTTTGACTTTGCTTCCTTTGGAGGTTGCTTGGCCCATTTAGCCTACTATGTGCACAAAAGTGGCCATACAACACACCAAATTACTTAAGACCTAAAAAGACCAACAGTTTTAGGAACCTTCTAAATCTCATTTGTTCATATTATATTAGAAATAGCAGTTAGCTTTATTTGATATAGATGCAACCACAATGAAGCATTACAGCATATCTTTGTTAGCCTAGTAACTGTAATCCATGGATCATAGCTGATCCAGCATTATTTACATTTAATTCTGGGTCCGATTTTTGGAACCACTTTTTATATCAATAAAGCAGTATCCATAGTTTTTTAACAGATGAGTCTAATAAGTTAGGATTAAGTTAGCACCTCATCCTTAAGTTAGTCAATGGATTACTGTTCTTGAAGAAATTAACAACATCCCAGTTTTTTATAATCTGTATTTTATAAAGGCACCAAATGTTTATCATTGTCATCAGATTTATCAAGTTTCTTTGCTTTGGATCATGCAAATAACAGACACAGTGGAGCTCCAGACTTGGTTTATTTATTATTTGCAATTATAAAAAAGTATTGTTCTTATATTCCTAAGTCATACAGTTGGCCCATTTAGCTTAACCTGTGCACAAAGATGGCCATAAAAATAGGAACCATCCTAAGTCATGCTGTATCTACTACTAGTACTAGTAGTTATTCTTTAATTAAATGGTTTTCTCTAGGTATGTTTCAATCTTTAGCATCATTTTTCTTTTATGAACTTAGTATGCACACCATCAAAAAATAATGAAAGGTATAGGAACAAAGGAATATTTATTAAAAGAAATATATGATATCATTGTAAAAATACTACATAGTGCTAACTCTATATGATATGATGAAATAAATATAAGTATAGCATGCATGTGTAATTTGGATGTCATTTTAGGAGAGTTACTAATGTCATTCTGCTATCAATTTCAGCCATTTGGTAAAAGGTAGGTTTTTCAGAATTTCTCATAAGATTTTTCTTAAATGTAAAACTACGAACAAAGTGTTAACATGTATTTGTTGTTTTGTTTGAGTCATCAGGCTTTGCATTGAACATTCTTAATTATGAGGCTTTTTGTTTCAGGAGCGGTTCTAAGCTGCGCAACTGTCATCTCTATCCCCAAACACTGATGGAGATGGCCCGTGTCTGCAAATTAGAGACAGGAAGGGCATGTCTGCTCACTCAAGACAAGAAGAATTTAGTCAAGGTGATGACTCTGCTCTAGCATATCCTTCATTTTAAAATTTTTAACAAGACTGCTGTATGTAGCCATTCTTTATCAAGGGAGAGAAACTGGTTGGAGTGGCATCTCTAATCCTGTGAAATAATCATGTGGAATTTTATTTATCAGTTTAACAACAGTAAAAGTAGTTTGATTTCTTCAATGGATAACTGATTTTTCCTTTCGGCATTCATGTCATGATCTTAATCAACAAACATCGGAATTGGAAAATATGCTTCACATTATCAGTAAATGTCATTTCGTTTTTTCTCCCAATCAGTTCACAGTTGTTTTCCTTTTAAGAATGGCAACATCCATGTTAGGAACCATGATCTATTTACTAAAAAGTAATGCAACATTATATGTTGTCTGGTTCACTGATGATTTGAAGGAAATGTTATGTGATCTGAGTTACTAGTGGTATTTTATTAATAATTTAAATAATGGTCAACTGTATATTCTGATTAATTTACACCCAAAGCTATGTTGACCAATTCAGAACTGCACTGCAATTATGTTAAATGACTATTTGTATGTATGTACTGATGTTTAAATTTCCGTCTCTGAATTCCAGAGCTTAATGTCAATGGAGAGTTTGTGGAGACGTGGACCAACATTAGCCATCAACATAGGAGGCCTGGCAGCAGGAGTATTCCTGCTTCATCGAACGACAAGAAGGTACATGACAAAAGACGAACTGCTGAAGGACAGACAGCTCAGAGACGAACATCGACAACAGAAACAGTTGAAACACCAACAGCATCAAAAACATTCTGACAACAGTTCATAATATTTAGAAATCAGTTAAAGATTAATCATTAATAACCATTGTCTGCTGATTGGAATTAAAGTTATTCACATTTTCAGTAGCCTTTGTTCTTGTTTTCATTTAGTATACAACAAATACAACTTTGTTAGGAATGGATAAAAACATCACCATAGAAGGTGTGGTTAATGACGGGAGTATGCTGATTGCTAAAATGCAATTTAATAAAATATTTTACTTTATTACCATTGGGCATGAAGCGATTACAGGACCAAGGTAATCGATTATGATTACGATGACCCCATGCCTTATTACTACGATCATTACTGTGGATGGTAGCAAGTGAATTGATTTATTTGTATTGGATAGTGATAGGTTGTTTGATCATTACCATATTAGAGAATCATATTGTTTATGACATAAAGATGTCAATGTATCTGGGTTTATTGTCTATATTGTAACTCTATTATTAGTTCAATACATCTAATGGATGTAGTACAGATAACCTTTTCAGTGTCTGCAATTTAATTTCTTTCAAATACACGCCACGTGTGTGTATAAGCAATGTAAGTACGTTTAATGTTATACCTAATCCAGTAGTTTCAGTATAATCAGAGAATTATTGTCACTTGATAAGTGTACTAGTTGCTCACCAGTTACAACATCAAAGTAATGTTTGTAAAGGCAAACTATTCAGAATTAGATGGTTTTCATAGAAACATTTATACAAATGAGAAGATCGTATTCAAGTCATAAAACGGTTTGTCATGAAAATAGAGCAATATTGTGGTTTAAGTTGGTGCCATAAATATATTTACAGTTGGGATTGTTATTCAATATAAGGAATAATTCCATAACAAATTAGAAAAATGTTTTGCAGTTATATAACGTGGACCAAGCATTATTTCTATTTGCTAACCCTTTTGGAGGGAAACAATCTCTTAAATGCAAACCAACATGGATTCCAGTCAAAAAGATCATGCCTTCTTACTCAACCACTAAAAAACTATGACACAATTTTGAATTTGGTAGAAGAGGGAAAAAATGTTGATGTTGTATATCTTGACTTTGCAAAAGCATTTGATGAGGTTGATCATGGGATCCTATGCCATAAAATGAAACAGCTCGGTATTGGCGAAAAAGTGGGAACATGGATTTATAACTTTCTTAGTGATAGAACTCAGTCTATCACAGCAAATGGTGCCAGCTCATCTTTGTCCAAGATCAAAGTAGTGTACCCCTGGGAACTGTTCTAGGCCCAATATTATTTCTCATTCTTATAGAGGACATAAATAACAATACATGTAGCCATGTCTCATCCCTTGCAGATGATACAATAGTCCTTGTCCTCAAAAATGAGGATGACATCAAGAAACTACAAAACGACCTCAAAACAATATACAAGTGCCAACAAATAAACAACATGCAATTTAATGAAAACAAGTTACTCCGAACTACTCCGATATGGTAAAAATCAGGACATAAAAGACTCCACCTCAAACTTTTGACCAAACACCAGAAAAATTGAACAAACCCAATGTGTCAAAGACCTTAGTATCAAAATTAGTGACACCCAGTTTCACTGACCATAAAGAGACAGTATGTAAAAAAGTTCGGCAAAAATGCGGGTGGGTCATAAGAACTTTTCATGCCAGAGATATGCACACCATGAAAACGCTATGGTGCAGCATATTCCAGCCACACTCCCAGCTATGGACACCACACAGAGTTGGAGATATGCAGAAAATTGAGTCCCTCTTCAGATCATTCTCCAGTAAGATATATCGAATATCTGAGCAAAATTATTGGGATCGGCTATCAACCCTCAAGATGTACTCTCAGGAGAGGAGGATGGAAAGATACCGAATTATATACACCTGGAAAATTATAGAAGGAATTGCCCCAAATGTTGGAACAAAATCATACACATTAACAAGGCAGGGTCGCCTGTTCCGGGTCCCCAAATAAAACAATGTACATCTGGTAAAATTAGGGCAATCAGAGAAATCCCAGACAAACCAAAAATACCAGGATACACAATCGAAACGGACACAATCTCCATCATATCTATGAGGAGTTGGCGAGAAAGCTGAGCAATACAGCTGAGTCACCGACTTGGCCAGAGAGATTATACTCTTGAACTAACTAACTAACTATTTAAAAACAATGCAGGCAAGATATGTGACATCTTTGAGGTGTGTATATTTCATGCAGATTATCCCCCTCTTTATAATTAGGGATGGTGGTCAAGTGGTGTATATATATATATATATATATATATATATATATACACACACACACACATATATATATATGTGTGTGTGTGTGTTCATACGAACGAAGGGATAAATAGCTTAGTAACAAGGGAAAAAAACCAAGGTTAGTAAATGGTGAGTTATGGGAAATTCTTCAGAAAATTGAACATAACACCGATATCACAATACTAGGCTGAATCAATTGTAAGTACAAACTGACACCATTGTAGATTACGTGACTGTAGTTCTGTCGACGAGGTAATTCTGTAGCCAATGAGGGATGGGACAGCTGAAATGCGTAATATATAGACTGTGCGCACAGTTGATCAAGAATGAAATTACAACACTTGGGGTGCGAAGAAGCTCATTTGATGAAATGCAATATCATATTTTATATGGACAATGACAAAGAGATTCTAGGAGAAGATTGTACTTGGGTCGTTAAACAATTCCTTGTGCAACAAATGAACACTTCAGATGCTAAATCCACGTATACACCTGTTGCCCATAGATTAGGAAGTAAGCGAACAGGTTTGACTGGCTAAATTCTATATCGCAAACCAACTGGCAAATGCAACGAAGCGTACCAACAGGCTACAAGACATACGAATTCCACATGCGATGAACGAAAGAAAGCAATTCACACTGGAAAATGTAAAGTCAAGAAATAACAATATCAGTTCAACGCTAAGATGATCATTGACAAATTGTTTATTGAGGGGAGGGAATAATCTCAATACAGAATGCCGAGATGTCCGAGCAATACCCAATGAGAATACATTGTGGCAATGAACAGTCTCTTTGAAGACTCTGGAAATACTTTCCGAACTTTTATTACCATGGCAACCACACTGGAGGAAGTAGAGTCAGCAATGAAACAGATACTGCAAATGTCAGAGGTTAGTAAGGCTACCCACGCTATATATGCATACAGACTTAGAGATAGATCCAATGTAATCGAAAAGTTTAACGTCATGAGTCTGGCCTTACTTAAAGTTTTCAGATAGCTTATCGTGCTGATGTGTTTAGTGCCGTCAGCCGAACCTGTTGACCTGTTGCGAACAGCTGCTAAAGAAGCGATTTGATATTTTAGCCAATATTTGTGTCCAAGCCTTGAAAGCCAAAGTGTGGCTAGGTCTAATATTGCCACTAATGCATACTAATTTGGGTATAATCAAGTATATATATATATAGTGATGAATATGCAACACGATGTAGCATCATATAATATAGCTAGGAAATGTTTTGTCAATATATGTTTTCTCCTGATTCTTTATCACTAGTGTGTTAGAGTAATACCTTGTATAATCAAACAAAGTGTCGGTTAAACTTATTTGTTCCATGAGAGTCTGCGTATATATTTTTCTGCATAACATATTATAGAATTCTAGGGCCGCCGCCCGTACGTAAAAGCAATATTTCGGACGACAGCAATTCTGCGATCTCATTCGCGCGTTCCTTAACACACAGAAGACGGAAGACTCGATGTATTTTGCTGCTACGACTAGCAGAGTTTATTTCACTATACAATATATCTATCAAGTAACACGCGTCAGTATCGAGCTGCGAAAGGCACTGCTTCCTTGAGTCACTCACTGCTTCACTGAGTCACTGGTTCATTCACTGGTTTAGTCAATGTTTGATGAGTCCATCGCTACTGGCTTATATAGCAATTCCCGGACCAGACACCCAGCGTAATAATTGCGGCCAGACATCAGTTATCTGATCGTATCAGTACTTAATTGATAACTCTAAAGATAATTTGTTTCTAAGTAACTTAGTATTATCTTTTCACGTCGGTACATGCCCACTTATATAAATCTAACCCTATCTCGTCTGGATTTCATGTCACAGTTTTATCATTTATTAATTATTCCCAGCAATCTTACATCCTCTTTTCAAGTCGTTGTTTTTCAATCAATGTAAAATTTATTAGTTACTTCTAAATAATACGATGCCTACCACTTGCTGCATCACACTGCGTGTGTTTCCGGGAAATGCGTGAACCCTATCTATCAACTGTTCACTGAATACTAAATTATATTGCATATCAGGACACAATAGTATACTGGATAAGCTATAACTTATATAGTTTTGCATTGCAATGACATGGCAACATATTCCTTTTTAGTACCCTGATAGAAATAATCATATTATTATTATTATTATTATTATTATTATTATTACGTATTACAGATGTACTGTATACTTATCATATAGGCCAACATAATAGTAACTGAACGTTTTTGCCTAACTAATAGAATGACTATTCTCTGGATACTATTATGTTCTGATTAATCTGTTTAATAATGATGTTCTGTGTGGTATAATTTTGTTAATTCCGATATTGCAGATACATGACATATATCAAAGACACAACGATGTGACTAATTCCCCTGTCCGCACTTGATCAATAATATATTATAATCTTAACACCTGCACTTTAATTATGCCTATTTCTGTGTTAATGTTGTATGGTAAATTGGATATCTATCAGCTAATGAACAATCTAACACCACTTATCACTCACTCTCTGATCTATCACCTTCTGCAAATTCCAATTATGAACTACTCACTATAAATATAATATTTATTAGATCATGTTAGCTATACACCTCTGCTACCCTGCCCCGTGTCACACATGTCAATTATTAGGTTTTTTAGCATACATATATAATAATATCGTGTGAAATCTTTGACAATAAAGCTTATATTTGCGGTTAAAGCATTTTCTTGGCAAACCCCAAAGTGACAAGATCTTCATAAAATATAATTGAATATAAATATACTTTCAACAAGTCAAACTGAATAGTTTAGAGAAAACAATGGCAGGTGAAGGTTTTTGTAATTAGTTCAATGAGATTGGCGAAATATTTGAAGCAGAAAAGCAGATATTTGGAATCAACAGGAAAAGGGAATAAGTAACCTTTTCTAAGCCCAATTGATCCGAATGAAATTAGCAAAATTATTAATTTTCTTAAATCTAAGAAAAGTAGTGCCCATAATAATATATGTACAGCATTCACTAAAAGAACTATTATTACAATCAAGGCCCCACTGAGCATTATAATAAAAAAATCTTTCTCAGCTGGGTACGTATAATATCTCCTCAAAATTGCTAAGGTAATTCCTATATATAAAAATCCAAAGATACATACCAATTACAGATCTATGTCATTGCTTCCCAGCATTAAAAAAATACTAGAAAAGTAGTACACAAGAGATTATATAATTTCATAATCAGTCAATGTTTGTTTTATAACAACCAATATAGATTTAAACCAACATACTGAACGATAAAGGCAATAGCGAAACTTACAGCTCATATCACCGAATCACTGGATAATACAAATCATGTAATAGGCGTTTTTCCCTGGACCTCTCCAAGGCCTTTGATACAATTAAGCATACCATTTTATTAAATAAACTTCATAATTACGGAGTTCGTTGGATAGCCTTCGAGTGGTTCGGAAGTTACTTATAAAATTGGAAGTAATTCGTAAATTATAAGACTATTAAATCTAACATGAACAATGTCACATGTGGAGTGCCTCAGGGTTCTATTTTGGGGGCATCTTCTCTTTAAAATAATTAAATACAAATGACCTTCCCCAGGTCTTGTTGCACTCCAGGTGTGTATTTTATGCTGATTATGTGATAGTATTTTACTGGTCAAAAATTCAACTAGTTCTCTATAAAATTCCGAAGATTTTAAACATTTGACAGACAAGTTCAAGGCAAATACATTATATGTTAATGTTAACAAGACGAATGATGTGATATTTACTAAATCACAGGATGCAATGCCACATTACACTCTAAAAATTGGAAATAAAATGAAAGTTTTGTTACACACAATAAATTCCTGGTTATAATAATAGACAACACACTTAATTGGCAAAAACATATAGATCATTCTAAAAAGAAAATGTCTAGAGGATTATATGCAATAAATGCATCCAAACATCTCAAATCCATATATCATTCATTGATTCATTCATATATTAACTATGGAACATTATGGAGCTCTATACATACATAAAAATTCGAATGATGCTAAATTAGGCAGTAAAGTCAATTACACTCTCAAAATATAATTACTTCACAATACCTCTGTATCAATCGTTGCGTAATCTTCCAATAAACAAATTATTTGAACTCCAACTGAGCAAAGTTATATTCCAGCATAACTCAAATTCATAACCTAAATCACTCACCAATTTATTTATATCAAATAGCAACATTCACGGTCACAATAGAAGACAGAAATGATCCACCATAAGACAACGGAATACTGATAAATCTTCACGATACTTTACAACTAAGATTCTTGATATTTGGTATAATCACCCGCAAGAAACGAAACAGCTAAAAAGTATTAATGCCTTCAAAAATTACCTAATGCCATAAATTTGATATATTAACAATAGGTGGAATGAGGCTGGAGGTTATTGGTGTGGAGGCAACACATGTTTCAAATTTGTGGATATATATATATATATATATATATATATATATATATATATATATATCGATTTATATAGGCTGCACTGCTCTTTTTGAACAAATAATACTGATATACCATTGGCATTAATACAAATGCAATGCGATAAAAGACAAGCTATATCCCATATATTGTGATATATTTTTACATTATTGTACTATATGTATATTTATGTGAAGTTCGAATAAATTACATTACATACATTAAATTAACACACACATACGAGTATGAGCCCAATTAATAACATGGAGGTTTGCAAATCAGTGCCGAATTCCCCATGCTATTTTATCCTATTTAAAGTAATTAATGAATATCAAAACGGGGTCAACTCTGATATGCTTTTAAATTCATATACTTTTCTACTAGCATATGATTTGATAGTCTAGTGACTTACTGAAGTGAACGAGTGAGTGAGTGGTTTGGTTACTTTATCACAGCTCGTACTATAACCGATTAAACATACACTTTAAAAATAAGAAGACTATGTATTGCGGCATGGTGGCCCCAAGTGTGTTAAGATACCTGGTTTATGTACCAATGTTAGAACAAATACTGGATGATAGCCATCGATCTACATACACTAATATGCTATCAGAATTGCACAGGTACGCACGCACGCACGCACGCACGCACGCACGCACGCACGCACCACCACACACACTTATCGAGAGGGTGGGGGGAGAGGCCTAGATATATCCATAGCCGACCGAATTACCGGAATATAACCGATTTAAGAATTATATCGGGAATACGATAATAATTATTTTCCAAAGTCGAACACATTTAATTAACACAATAGATCCAATAATATTTGGTGTCTTACTACGAATCCATCAATCATTGTACTCCTTGGAGGTAGAACAGAGGTGTGTTTACATACACCAATCCCAAAAACTTGGTGCCATGATCAGAAGTAGTCACAAATCACAGAACAAAACCTTTATTTTCGAGGAACAAAAAGAGAACAATATTACACACCGGGAATGCAATATATAAGTACACAATACGTATATAATTATGAAGTAGATAAATTAGAAATAATCATTAATATATTCATAAATATAAAATACTGAAATATAAGGGCTTCCAAAAAATTAAATACACCGTTAATCGATCGTATATAACACACGCGCGCACACACACACTGGAAGCAGCATCTCTATACAGACATCACTTTTCGCTAAGTAGTAGGTTTTTCATTCATGCTGCGTAATGCTAGCTTAAGAATAGACGCAAACCAAAGCTAACGGCTTCTAGTAGATGATTGGTGGCTGTTTTTAACCTGGGAAACCCCTTCCTAGTCTAGCCGTGTATTTCTAGGCTGACATTCAAATCTGACCCAGCAGACTTGTCAGAATTATAACGTTAAACTTGTCCAGATATTCATGGCTATTCATTGTCCCGACGCACTATGTCCTTTAGGGAAAAAAGGATAGTGTGGTGTCAGCGGAAGTGGGGAATCCAGCATCAGCATGTGAGATCACGGGTAGTAGTAACCTGGCCGCAAAATAGCCTCCATCTACGCGCATTCTTAGCCAAAGTGCAGCGCACGCCGGGGCCCGGAGAAATTCCACTCGGTTAAACCCATAAGTCCGTTCTGAGAAATATGACTCCTGCACAAGGTTCTTCCGAACCTCCCACAAAAGCGTATCCGTAACAATAATCAGAGTGTTCTTTCTCGAAGTTGCATTCAATTATCCATTTATCATCCACTTCTAATGTCAACAGAAGGGCTTTACTGGAGTGGTAATACGTCGCCTCCTGTTCCGTGGGTACTACGTGTGCGTCGGCATTGTCGTGGTAGTATAAGTCGTACGTTACTCTATACTGTAAACAGATTTAAAACGGATATTGCTTAATTCGTGTATTTGAACAAAAAATGGTTATTTTATCTGAAAGATTTTTGCACCTCAAACATCCACGATTAGAAATGGTTCGAAAATAATACGTTTTAGATCTATCATTATATAGACATGCAGACAGCTGCTAGGGTGTTTACTATAGTTTTAAAAAAAGTAACCTGGCCCCCAAACATCTTCTAATAAGATGATACTGGGGTGTACACGTATATAAATATATATATATATATATATATATATATATATATAATAGATTAACCTGAAATTGATCATTATGAGCATACCTGAAACTTTATATCTCAAATATTTTATAAAAAATATAGATGTACTCCCAACTATGGTGGGTGAGTGAGTGAATGATTTAGCCATATCGTTTCTCAGACCTGGGACATGTGGTCGAGGAGAAACATACTGATGATACATCCAATTGTGGTCAGGTCTATAATAAATTTAAGTTATCACGTGCATGAAAGGATAACCATATATTTCATATATTATATGTATAATTAGAACTCATTACACCTCAATAATTACTGAAGGTTTCATGAAAAGTATCAAACCCAGAAAGGATGTGACAGGTTAATGAAGCATTTACAACAAAAAGATTTTACTCCAGGAAAATGAAGGTACTCTTAATTATTTTACATCATAAGTTTTACATCACAGTTCTCCTGCTGTACTAATTACATTGACAGAAAATGACGTCACTTAGCAAAAACTGTTTGTTTTACCCAATTATAACAATGTAAAGAGGTGTCAGCCAAACGTGTATTATCGAAACAAAAGCCTATTTATGAGTATTAGAGTATATTTGATCCAAACAGTTTTGTACGTCACTGAAATACCACAAAGAAAGCTAAATAGTGAAATTCGTTAAGACGATTGATTTGTACTTTTATAACAAGAGACATCTATCGAGCTTTTAGATTTATGCAAATGAATCCACGATATCGTCACACTTGATAGTAGTTAGATTGATCGTCAGACAGACATAGTAGATATTGTTAACGGCATCGTTTGTTAATAGCAGATGTCCAGGTGGAATCAATTATTGATAGAATGACAAAAACATGTGAGTGGATGTCATTGTCAATTTTAGGTTTCACTGTCATTTTCAATGTCATATATATCATCAAAGTAAAACTATACCACGCGAGTTGGACCGGAAGTTACACTGCTTTTATTAAAACTCTACCAGACGACCAATAAGCATAGACAACCGTTAACACTACTTAATGAGAGGGCAGCACCTGACTGTGTGCTTATCAAATCATAACGGATTCATATATGTTATACCACAACATTACACATTGCAGTTAATGTTTTTAGGTGTAGAATACAGTTGCCAACCCTCTCTGCTCTGAAGTCCAGCAGGATCTCAACCATGCTCATATATAAGTTGGCCACAATACGAAGTTTGGATTGTCAGAGAAGGCTTGGACAAACACCTCCAAGAGGGACTATGTGAAATATATAGGAAATATATAGAACATACAAAACATCACTGTCACATGGCCTGTGTGTATATATTTGGTGGTGTTGTAAATTGAAAACACTGTGCGGAGCAGGATGTGTGTCGGTGATGTGTGTCGGTGATGTGTGTCGGTGATGTGTGTCGGTGATGTGTGTCGGTGATGTGTGTCGGTGATGTGTGTCGGTGATGTGTGTCGGTGATGTGTGTGTCGGTGATGTGTGTCGGTGATGTGTGTGTCGGTGATGTGTGTCGGTGATGTGTGTCGGTGATGTGTGTGTCGGTGATGTGTGTGTCGGTGATGTGTGTCGGTGATGTGTGTCGGTGATGTGTGTCGGTGATGTGTGTCGGTGATGTGTGTCGGTGATGTGTGTGTCGGTGATGTGTGTGTCGGTGATGTGTGTCGGTGATGTGTGTGTCGGTGATGTGTGTCGGTGATGTGTGTCGGTGATGTGTGTCGGTGATGTGTGTCGGTGATGTGTGTCGGTGATGTGTGTCGGTGATGTGTGTCGGTGATGTGTGTCGGTGATGTGTGTCGGTGATGTGTGTCGGTGATGTGTGTCGGTGATGTGTGTCGGTGATGTGTGTCGGTGATGTGTGTCGGTGATGTGTGGTCGGTGATGTGTGTGTCGGTGATGTGTGTCGGTGATGTGTGTCGGTGATGTGTGTCGGTGATGTGTGTCGGTGATGTGTGTCGGTGATGTGTGTCGGTGATGTGTGTCGGTGATGTGTGTCGGTGATGTGTGTCGGTGATGTGTGTCGGTGATGTGTGTCGGTGATGTGTGTCGGTGATGTGTGTCGGTGATGTGTGTCGGTGATGTGTGTGTCGGTGATGTGTGTCGGTGATGTGTGTCGGTGATGTGTGTCGGTGATGTGTGTCGGTGATGTGTGTCGGTGATGTGTGTCGGTGATGTGTGTGTCGGTGATGTGTGTCGGTGATGTGTGTCGGTGATGTGTGTCGGTGATGTGTGTCGGTGATGTGTGTCGGTGATGTGTGTCGGTGATGTGTGTCGGTGATGTGTGTCGGTGATGTGTGTCGGTGATGTGTGTCGGTGATGTGTGTCGGTGATGTGTGTCGGTGATGTGTGTCGGTGATGTGTGTCGGTGATGTGTGTCGGTGATGTGTGTCGGTGATGTGTGTCGGTGATGTGTGTCGGTGATGTGTGTCGGTGATGTGTGTGTCGGTGATGTGTGTCGGTGATGTGTGTCGGTGATGTGTGTCGGTGATGTGTGTCGGTGATGTGTGTCGGTGATGTGTGTCGGTGATGTGTGTCGGTGATGTGTGTCGGGGTGATGTGTGTGTCGGTGATGTGTGTCGGTGATGTGTGTCGTTGGTGATGTGTGTCGGTGATGTGTGTCGGTGATGTGTGTCGGTGATGTGTGTCGGTGATGTGTGTCGGTGATGTGTGTCGGTGATGTGTTTTCGGTGATGTGTGTCGGTGATGTGTGTCGGTGATGTGTGTCGGTGATGTGTGTCGGTGATGTGTGTCGGTGATGTGTGTGTCGGTGATGTGTGTCGGTGATGTGTGTCGGTGATGTGTGTCGGTGATGTGTGTCGGTGATGTGTGTCGGTGATGTGTGTGTCGGTGATGTGTGACCTGATCTACATGTTTTCGTACACTTAATGACCAATATCTTCTGGATTGTCTCTAAAATGGCTAAAACTAAAGTAATGGTGTACTGAAGAGGATTTAGGATAGCATAAATGACTTCGGGATGCTCGAAAACATACAAATAGACACGAAGATGACTCAAATCGTATGATTATAGGCAAGGTTATGTAAGAAAGGCCAAAATTAGCCGCTGTTTGGGGAAAAAGTGGCCACCATCTTGAAAAAAAGTGGGCGCCATCTTGGAAAAAAGTGGGCGCCATCTTGAAAAAAAGTGGGCGCCATCTTGCATGTTCAAATCTTCACATATACCAATTATTATGCTTCTGTTGCAATTATATACCACTTATACAAATAAACTTGTGGAAACAGCATTGTTTTACCTTGGTGACTTCTATGACCTTTAAAATGACAATGAAACTCAAAATTGGCAATGACATCCACCTACATCATTTTTGTCATCCTATGAATGACTGACTCCACATGGATGTCTGCTATTAACAAACAATGCCGTTACAAATGTTTTGAGGCTTTGGCAAGGGGCAAGTAAAGTGATGAGGATGGCTAAACCAGAGGATCTGCGACTTGACTCTTCGGGATTGAGATGGCTATATGACCCTTGTACCCGACGAGACCAGAACACATGACATTTTACCTTCCCGCCATGCAGTAAAGCATTCCAGAAAGCCGTAATGACTACCCCTCAGTAATTAGATTATTTCCTTATATCTATGATGCCAGCCAAACTCCTCCTCCTGTAATGCCACGGCCATGCTAGCTATCGAAAGTAGCCGTACAGTAGATTATGTTGCAATATTCTGATAAAACCTGCCAGTAGTTCCCAAGTTAATGCTTACCCTATACCTATACCTCGGAGAATGGCTTAAAGGCGTAAAACGTTCATAGTAATAATTTGTTTCTTTTGATGACCACGTTATGATTGTGTACGCTTAACTTTCATTGCGTTTTATATGGAATGCATGACTCAAGCAATATTCCCCATCCACTCACGGGGGTAGGAGGGATGAGGATAAAAAATGGAGGTGGAGGCTGTACCAAAAGATGGATCTCAGATTTCCCGAGTGGTCACTGTCAGATTATGGTAATTACTGAAAGATTCTTTAAAACAATTCGGAGAAATTATTATCGTAATTGGCATATAGCTGTCGGTGTCAAGACGAAATCTTGAACTGGAAGAAAATGAGTGAATGAGGGGTGAATAAGTGTGAGTGAGTGAATGAGTAATTTAATAAGTGAGTGAGGGTATGAGTGAATAAACGAGAAAGTGAACATAGGAGCGAGTGAGTAAATCGGTTAGTTAGTGAGTCAGTGTGTAAGTCAGTCAATTAGTCAGCTAGTTCATGCTTTGTTTAATGGATCATCAACAACAACAGCAACAACGACATTCCTACAGCAAAACAACATTGATTAAAAAGATGTCTCAAGATTGCAAAATACACGTTAAAACATTATTTCCGGCTAGACACTGTATACTTGTACTCACTGTTCTCAGCGTTGAGAAGTAGTAAGCTGTCGTCTCATTGATGATATGCATCACCATCAGTTTGACATTACGGCTGGACTTACAGTGTTGAAATAGGAAGAAGGCCCTCCACGTAGATCCCGCAACCACCGGTGAGCCTGTAATGGAAATATTCGCAGAACGGCCGTTGTTTAACGTGTGAGATCCGTTGCCCAGTTGTACTTTTATGAAGCCAATAAATCTGAACATAACAGCTCAGTCCGGGTGTTTGTATCACGTAAATGGGAACGTTATGACCTAGATGGCCGCTTTGTCAACAGAAACGATATATATCAACTGACCTGTGGCCAGCTAAGGTACACGCCGACAGTAAACCACCCCCTCTGGCGGTTGGGTGTAAGGACGTGAAAAGGTGAACCTATTTTTCTTTCTTTGTATATATAGTTTTCACATTTTTTACTCTTATTGCATCGGAGAGGTGAAGAGAGGTGCTCGCTGAGAGGATGTTTTACTGTATATCGGCTAGTACGAGTTGAATTAAGAAGAACAGCCATCACCACATTCGGTTTCATCCTCGCCATGGGGACAGTCCGCTTCTCCGTCACAGACGAGGTAATACGAGATACAAGCTCGGGATGACACAGGACATATGAACTCCCAGAACATGTCACAAGATGAACCTATGTATATTACAAAGAGACACAGTTGGATGATTAGGTTACTATAACGTGTTATCTGTTCAAATAAGTGTTGTATAGAGTGTTATCGACATAACAGAAACTATCGCATTTATTGGATTAATTATGTATGAATGTGAGTAACAATGGTGATATTACAGTCATGTTCTCATGCCACCACTTCCGTGGTGATATTTCTCGAGACAGCCATTATGATAATTACCACACATGTACTTTATTTT
>JAODUP010001371.1:0-37500 GCA_025642065.1 Paralvinella palmiformis | reverse complement strand
GAATAAACATGTGGATTAACCATAACATCAAGGCAAGTGATCACGTGTTCTTAAAACTCACCGAAAGTTTTCAAACAAGATTGTCTTTCAATCCAGCGTGTCTTGCACAAACCTTTACGTTTCTCATGACAAGTATTGGGGCCATCTTGTTTGTATGCAAGCTCAAGGAATTAATGTCTCTTGGGAGGATTGTCAAAATATTGTACTTACTAAGTTATAATTTAACAGACAAATCACAATTATACTTCATTTTATATTAAGTAACTTAGTAACTTAGTATAAAATGAAATATAAATGTGATTTGTCTGTTAAATAGCAATGCTATCAGACATACATTACACAATACTCAATATGTGGTTATTTAAGAAAGACAAATTTGCAGTACAACTGCTAGATAATATGTCACCAAATGGTATATTGCATTTAAAGATGGAGGATCCCTACTAGATATGGGGGTGGGTTTTGACCCACTGAAAGGTGTGGGGTCCTGACCCTCTGACGCCCCCCATAAATGAGACACCGAAGGGGGTGGTGAGTAAGTGAGTAAGTGATAAGCGTGTGCAGTATACTAAAATGTGTCTGGTCGTAAATAAATATTATTTATTTTGGGAATTTCACTCAAGTAAAATATCAGATAAAAGTCAAAAGGCCGAATTTTCAATAACCCATTACTTCTACTTGATTAAGTATACAAATGAACTTTGTGTTAATGCTCGGCATTATTATTATTTATTATTATTATTATTATTATTATTATTATTATTATTATTATTATTATTATTATTATTGAAGTATTTATCACTATATATATATATATATATATATATATATATATATATATGAAAGTTCGATATAGTCTTGAATATGACACTGGACAGATGTGTTTCTTTGACCGACTTCCATAATTGTCTTAGATTACTACTAAAGTAACACATTTTAGCCATACATTCTTTGTTTGATATTCAGTTGTTTCAAAGGGGCGTCTCCGTGGTCTACCGATAGCGTGTTGGCCCATAGATCACTACCACCCGAGTTTGAATCTCGGCGTGGGCATTTATGAAGATTGTTTCGTCTTTGATTTCGCCTCATTACATTTGGAGGTCGCTCGGCCCATTTAGCCTACCTTGGGTAAAGTATCTGACGAATTACGTCCCCTATCCTTCAATCTTTTAGGTCACCATTGAGTTTAAATAAAGCTTTTAATATTAAGTCACGATGTCGTATTTGTAGTAAGCTTTCTCGGTAACTTATCAGTTGATAGTCATGTCATTCTGAATACATTATTCAAATAGATAAACCTGACTCACAACATTTCCCTAATAGCGAAATTTAGTTGAAACTTACCACTATTGTATACATTATCATTCACTAAGAGATTGAACTTAAATTAAAGAGGGATTTTAATGCAATTTATTACAAACAGACTTACTAGCCTGAAAGACTTTTGGGGAAGATCATTCCACTCCGATAAACGTCTGAAGTTCATAAGTTCACACTTTGTATGCTGCAGTGATTATAAATGCAGAACTCCAAGTCTACATCCTTCACAGGCGCCCATTTAAATATACAATTAATGGCATGAAATAAATGTCTGTAGTTCAGTAATTAAATGACAAACAATTAAACTAAATAAAGTTAACTGCTCGATCGCAGCTTTAAATTAACATTGACAGCAATAATTTAAGCCCTATCCAGGTGTCTGAGTCGGTGTAAATACAAAATCACTCTAGCACAGGTTAAAATATGTGGACTGGGAACTGTATAGTTAAACTTACTCCATTATCGCGGAACTGGCTTCCATATTAAATCCTTACAGGTCACTACAGAGATAGGCTTCAGACATTAATTTAGCTTTTTACCTGGTGGTTAAACAGGTTACGATGAACAAGTGAGAAAAAATCAGTTATTAAATATTGTGAAGCGAGATGGATGTGTTCATTTAAAAAACATGTAATCTTTTTGGTGTGCTGATTTTACGATTTGTTAACGGAATAAGTATAATTATGATTAAATAACAAATATGAGCATTTGCTTGCACTTTGATAAATGTCATTATTCATGTTATATGACTCACTGTCCAGTTTTCGACAAAATCATTGTAACATTAATTAATATGACATATGATAAATGATTAATTATGCAACTGTTATAAGTTTCGGCTACAGTTTCACATAATTTCTGGTATTGAGGTGAAAGTATTAGGTCTGGATTTTCCTTTCTTTCCATAATGTATTCAAGATCATATAACAGTCAACCGATGAATCAATCCGAAAAATCACTATAACTACCCACGAGTGTTAAACATTTTATGCCCAAGCTATCAATCTACCGGATAATCATGTATTTTATTTATCTCTCAGGATACCTAAACTCTAAAATCTGAACTATTTATGACTACTTTATACATCTACAATAATGATCAGGCCATTTAAATACTTCATTTACAAACCTACCTGTGCTTAGTAACAACTTGACATAATTCCGAATGCAGTCTTGCAATACAGGTTTTAGTGTATACACAGTGAAAGTTCAATAAACAGAAAGTTTATTAGTTTTTACTGACTTTCACATAACCTGACGACATTGGTAATCAAATATTCGTTGCAGATAATTTTATGGCACGTAGACATTTAACCAGCATCTATATAAACAATGTTTTTCATAATTCTTCTGTTAAAGCCAGGCGCTCAGCATATTCAACTCTGATACAGCTTACGAGGAGTCGCCACAGTCATTAGAGGACTAATTACCACAAAATACATTAACTCTCGTTTTGCCCCAACGGCTGTGATAATTAAGGGAATGGGCGAATGGATGGATGAATAAATGAATGAATGAGTGAGTGAGCAGGTGAGTGAATGAGTGAGTGGTTCTAACGACATTTTAGAACAAATCTCATTTATTATCTGGCTGTGGAGAGGTCCTCAGACATATGTTTGACAGTCATAGGATATATCTTTTATAGGTTGTATATCCAAGCCTATTCATAGCGAGGCTAGTATGACCTGTACAATCAAAACGGTACGATGAACCAATTGGTGTATATAACTGGTAACCTAGTACCCCCCCCCCCTCCATTACACCCCACCGCCCATTTTTAGGAACGCTTGACCAGGAATCGAAAAGTGACGTAGTTTGATTGTTCTCAAAAAGAAAATAATACATTCATCTTTTAATATTTTTAAAGTGGTCAGTTAAATCAGTCAAATAGAAAGAAATCATCTATTAATGTCACAAATATAAAGACAAAAGATCCTGACCAAAGGGCAAAAGGTCCTGATTTGAAGGTCACATAAATATACTCATTTTTCTTTGTTGATATTTTCAAGGAAATTAAATATTTTCTTTTCCTTTTTATTTGAGCTGTTAACAAGACCAATATAATTTGTTTGATACCAAAATGGACATGGTACATACGTTTTCAGGGCACGATAAGACAAACATTATTGAAAGTTACTTTTCAACTAAATCAGTGGTTCTAACAGAGAGAGTATTTCGGCAGAAAAACGAACATTGTAAAGACATTTGGAAAACTGGCAATATGAGAAATGACAACAAAGGCAATAGTGGGCGGCAAGTTACTGTCAGAACACCAGCTAATGTTCAGGCAGTAAGGGAATATTTTCAACAATCACCACGAAAATCGACAATACGACTGTCTCAGAAAGTTGGCATCTCAAGGGCAATTGTGGAAAAAATCATTCATACTGACTTAAATTTATTTCCTTATGAGATGCAAATCCTCCAGAAACAAACTGATGCGAATAAAAGAGAACGGGTGAAATTTTGCCAAATGATTAGTGAAATAATTGAGAACCAAGGTGTTCTTGGCTTGATTTAGTTCAGTGATGAAGCCCATTTCCATATGAGTGGGCATGTCAACAAACAAAACATACTCAGTGACCATTAAGCCAGGAACAAGTAACTGTATGGTGTGCTCTAGGAAAAAGAGGGATTTTCGGGCCATACTTTTTCGAGGACAATGATGAGAATCGTGTGACTGTTAATTCAGAGCGGTACATTGAGATGATGTGCAGGAAGTTTCTTCCTGCTTTGAGGAGGAGGGGCGTTGATATTAACACTGTGGTGTTTCAGCAGGATGGGGCTCCCCCTCAATACGTTAATACAACTATTCAGTATCGTAGGCAGATAATTCGTCAGATCT
Source organism: Paralvinella palmiformis (assembly GCA_025642065.1). NCBI lineage: Eukaryota > Metazoa > Annelida > Polychaeta > Terebellida > Alvinellidae > Paralvinella > Paralvinella palmiformis. The sequence goes on along the minus strand of JAODUP010001371.1, from coordinate 33,335 downwards.
GATCCCCCTGGCAACTTTCATTGGAGGTATTTGAAGAACAGAGTATTATATCAGGATAACTCAAAGGCAACGGAGGCACCGAAAGAAAACAAAGAGAGAAATCAGACGGATTCCAGGAGAAATGCTGAACAGAGTTGTGGACAATTTCAACATTCTCGTCAATCAGACATGTGGTGCATGGACTGAGCATATTGTGAATTATTGAAAAAAGTGTAGTAAAAACATTGTGATTTCAGAGTGATTTGGACCAAACAATATTGTGTTGGTCTCTAACATCTGTGGAGAAAATAACATTAAAAAATATTAACCTTTGTTCCAGTTTTGGCTAAAGAAATGGGTAGAAATTTGTGAAACACCCTGTATACACCAAGTTATTGTTTTCCTTACACCGCTTTAAGAACCTAGACCGTAAGCTGTACAATTATTACAAATGGGAGATTTTCTTTTCAAACAATTAACCATTTTTCATTCAGAAGCCTATTTAAAGCATCAAATATGCAACGTTGGATTAAACAATATTCTAATGGCACAAACAGATCGATGGATACATTTTCCTCATTCAGAATAAATCTTAGCAGAGCACAACTTTATTGATAGACTTTTAGATACCTCATAATTATAAGCAGTTCGAAACCAAAATTGGCAGCAATGATTTTATGACTGGCCCAACCAAATAATAATTCCAGTTTCATCAATTGATCAATGTAATTCATATAGAGCTCTTTCTGCATATTCGGTGAATATATTAGCACAGGTGTATGTTAGTACTGGTTTATATGAGTACATGTCTACAGACATATCGGTTCAAAACGGTCAGTGTCGCCCCCTTTCGATCTACTCCTATAACAAATAAAACAGCTTGATTCGATATCATTGTCCTAGATACGAGACAACATTCTTATTACTAGGTCGAACGTGAGTTATCAAGGAACGTGTTTTCCTTATTGGGTTTTAGTACATATAAACACATTATAAGTGTGTTCTGACAGATGGACGGACAGATGGAATTACACACGAATACCTGCACATATACAAGCATGCACGTATGCACACATAAACGTGCACACACACACACGCAGGCGCGCGCCCGTGCGCGAGCACACATGTATAGGAGTTTTATAATGATTAATACTTTTTTTCTCAGTGAAAAGTGTGGAGCAATTTTTGTGAGCTTCGGTGACTTGGCGTCTAAGCACGTTGTACTTTGTGTTAAAAGATTGATCTGCCATAACCGCCAAAGATCACAGGTTCGAATCTATCAAAAGATCGTATCTTTTTTTCACGGATTAATTTCTCGGCTCACAACACGTTAAATGGTGCTGCCGTCTCCACTTAATTAATTATAAAAAGGGGACATTAAAGATCATCTAATGACGTAATACACTCTGGCAGTCATGACCCTCGACGTATTTTAGCTCCATCTTCCTTGACTCCTCCCCTGTCAGTGATGCGGAGGAGATATGAACAGTCATTCAATAAAAAGGACCACACTGGAAATAAGTGCTCGCACTTTCTTTTAATGTCCCTGTTTCATAATCACAGATCATGAAACGAAAGCTGTTTAACAATTAAACAGGCATCTAATAATAATAATAATAATAATAATAATAATAATAATAACAGCAATGCATATTCAATAAAGCATCATTACTAGCAGGAACCACTCAATGCCACTTTACAGTGATATAATAAATAATTAATGTGTCTGTAAAAATCCAATAACAGATTTGAAAGATACTCATTATTTATAAAAATAACATTGAACAGATTCGTTTTCATAACAGATTAAAACTTTTCTAGAGACTAATATCCATTAGCAACCAATTACACATTGTTAGAGCTGCAACACTAAATGCACACTCACTCTATAACTTGTACCGAGACATGGGGATCCGCAATAGGATATGACTGGATGACCTCTGTTTTCTGGTTGACTTTCTAATAGACACCATTTCACACAGGTATTCAGGTGCCAGGTTATTGATAGATTTATAAATTGTTAGTAAAATCTTGAAATGGTTATATAGTCTAATAGGTAGCCAATATAGTTTTGAAGAATTAGGGTGATACGATAACGTTTTCTAATATTTGTCATTATGCGAGCTGCACTATTCTGAATTCATCCAAGACCATTGATGCTGAAATCATGTATACCTCATAACAGGGAGTTACAATAGTCCATAAGGCATGTAACAAAGGCATGGGTCACAGTTATAAGTGCTTTTGTGTCAATAATGTTTTTAAACAATGGATGTTCTTAAGATTTTAGTATGAAGTCTCGATTTACTAATGTGACATGTTCACAAATAATAATATATTTATCACAAATAAATCATTTTATTATGAACCCATTACGAGTAATGGAAGATTCACCAATAACTAATGCTCATTGTTTGGATGATTTAACAATATATATAATATTTATTTTATTATCATTTAATCTTAGAATATTAGCAGTAAAATGTTAAAAGTTCTCCAAGGAAGAGAAATGTAACTTATTATCAGGGTTCAGAAATAATTAGAGTGGTGTGTTATCTGGGTATAAGTGTTATTTAACGTCATCGCGGTGCGCAAAGACTACAAGAGAACGTGTTTATATTGTGAAAACTAGAGGATCAAGAGCTGAACTTTGTGGTACACCATAAAACAATAATAGAACATTAAATAAAATGCTGGCAGCGTTATTCCAAATTAGATTGACCAAACATGTCTTTCAACTTAAAAAGAGTACATTATAGTCAACTTCATCAAATGCAGCAGATAGCCCCAGAAGAACAAGTAATACTGGCTTACCTTAATAAAATGACATCATAAAATAATATTTCACCCACGCCAAGGCTGTTTCAGTGCTGTGACTGTTTTTATATGCAGACTTTAATGTTTTATTAAAGTTAATATTGAATTAATACTTGCCTAGATACAAAGCCTTTTCTATAATTTTAGATAAAAATGTTAGATTTAAAATATTATAGTTCAAACTTTTTTATTTATGGCTTTATAAAGGCAGATTTCATGAATCTCGGGAAAACAGCAAGGCATAATGAGTTATCAACTACTTTGGAACTGGACTTAGTAGAACATCCAAACACTTTTCATGAGTTTGGGTCAACTACACAGTAAGCATTAGATGACATTTTCAACAACTATCTGATATCAGCCTCCATGAGAGGCTCAAATGTATACATTATGTATATGCATGATTCTTCTACCAATGACATACCCTATAATAAGGGGCCTAAACGGTACCGATTATGTGTATTTTATATATTTTTACAGAAAAGGGTATTAAAATAATGGACCATATTATTGTATGAGTAAATAATATTTGGGAGGACAATCTGATTTTTATGTAGTACTTTATTAACAATGCAGAAACAATCCTTTGATTTTAATTGTAATATTTTAATGTAATAATCTAATTTGGCAAAGGCAAGAATATTTAACATAAATTCATTGACCTTGAATGTTTCATAATGAACACACTGGTCCATATCTATAGCCGCTCGATATATCTATGGTTTCTGTATATCCTTACTGTACCATGGAAGCAGTGCTCTGCTTGGCTTTATCCTTAAAGCTGCATGCTCATCTATTAGATACTATTATAGAGATCCACCTAATGATCAATATTATCTGATGGATCTAATAATAGAGAAGAGAAGCTGTTTGAGCAGGAAAAGCATCCTTGTCAATCAACTGATACATACGGTATGAAATATCTTTAGTTGAAAGAGAATATATCGACGAACGTAGCATGGAAGATCCAGAAATCCTTAGATCAAATTATCGTTGTCACGGGAGATGATATATGTCTATGTGTTCTTTTTGGCACATGCTGCCTGAGATTGGACGACATAAGAATGCAAGTCAGTTGTTTGGTATCTCTATTCCTCTGGCAATCCCAATGTATATAGAAATAAAGTAAGATCAACAGATGGCCAAAGCTGGTAGCGAGAGATTCAATAAACTACGAAAATATTTAAAGAAAACTGCAGCTTTCAGACAATGTTTTTAGTTAGGTGTAGTCGGTAGATAAAAACTCCACTAACACTTATCACCCCACCCAGATACAAAAGTGAGTTGATACTTTTAAAATGACTTCCTCTTGAAGCGCAAATGAGTTTAATACTTCAAAGAATCTCTAAGAGGAGCCGATTCTCTCACCTTTTGTTAAACAGAGCTGTATAATAGAATGCATATCCAACTCGAATCATATCACCAACTATTTTCTGGTCTTGAAACATTACCAGTCAGGCAAATATCTGTAATGACACCATCAAGATCCACATCCTTAACAACATCAGATATGTCAGCAATAACAAATAACTAATTATGATCAATTTATACTAATTGAAATTAACTCTATATGACACAATTCCTAACATACAACAATTTCACTGATGTGACTCATATGATAGCTAAATTACACAAGAAATATTCTGCTGGCATAACATCGAGAGTCGGTGATACATCCTTCTTTTAACAAGTTATTGTTTACGGAGTAACAAGACGTTTCTTATTCAGTATTTTCATTCGCCAATTTGTGTTGTATGACTTTATATTTATCGTATTTTAACTGTTTGTATGTCGTGGGCTATGGTAATATAACGGATATTCGTTCGTGCTGCAGTATATAGGAACACAACACGACAGATTGCAGAATTGTACATTACAGTTTTTGATAAAAAGGTTTTTGATTAATATTGGATAGATAGATTGATATATTAACACACACACATACACATACTCGTTTACACCTTCAACTCACCACTATGGAAAATCACTGGCAACTGACTACCACAATAAATAGTTGGCAGAATGGTGTCAAATTAATAAGCATTGCAGAAACTACTTAATGTATCTTGGATGTCACTCAACTTTTTCATATACCTATTTATTTCAATAATATAAACATTTTATTTTCAATTACACACTAGGATAAATACATTCAACTCACTACGTTGGATACATACATTCAACTCACTACATTGGATACACACATTCAACTCACTACATTGGATACACACATTCAACTCACTACATTGGATGCAGACATTTAACTCACTAGAATGTATACACTTAGGACCTCTGAGGGGCCAAACTACTATAACTAAATATATTTTTTTTATCTTGGCAGCTTGATATTTGTTTTGAGGTTCGGGCAAAAACAGCTCAAGTTCCTAATGTAGTTGTCATTGACAGCAATATCACAGCTAACCATCCCTATTTTGATGTATTACTGAAATTTAGTTTTTCAATTATGAGCTAAACAACAGCTACTGTTAACTGATACTGCCACTGGTAGGTATATAATCACCTCAGAACAGGTATCAGCTGCAACTAAATTAGCTGTAGTGGGGCACCAATCAGAATAGAACCTGGTTGGTACAAATAAAATGTTGTACTTGCGTATGAATGAACCCATTTCAATCATCACATTCATGATGTTCAAGATGATAGTTTTATTGATCTAAATATTATGATCAAATTATTTATGCACCAAGTATGTCCTGATAGAACACAAATTTTATTAATATAGGCACAACATGAAACTTCCATAAACTGTTTAATTACTTACACAACATACATACTGGCATCTAGTAAGCAGCTATTTATGTTACTGCTTTTAAATATACCAGACATGAAATATTCCTACAGTGTGGCATCAAATTTTAAAAGCCAAACTGTTATAAAGGTGATGTTTCATGTAATCCAAGAATATACATCTCTCAGTAGTATCATCTACGAGTAAAAATATGAATTAGAAAAAAGGTACTAAACTATATTTTAGAAAATGACCATCTAGGTCTATTTTGATCTTTCTGAACTTTCAAAATGGCCTTTTAAACAATACAAAATACCATTCTTGCAAAGGGTCTTATTACAATAAATAGGGAAAACCCACCATATTTCTTAAAATCTAAATACAAAAATAAGTTTACTGTAATATCACTAAACATACCACATAAGTGAAATGGATTAAAGCTATATTTCTGCCATTTGTAAAATCTCTAGTAATGATATTTTTAAAATGAAACTTTATGATTGTCCATGTTCTTTTGTGAAGATTTCCCTTAGACAGCCTCCTACACTCTTCACACTCTGCTTTGCCAGGTATTTTCTGAGATTTTATCTTCTTGGACAAAAGAGTCTTCACTGCTGCCATCTCGGCTTCAGCCTAGGGATGGTGCTCCATCTTCTTCCACATTTGTATGAATTAATAAAGGTAGAAAACTATATGAAATACTAATGCCTTGTAAGCCTCCCAGTAATCTAGGGTACTCATATCATGAGTTAATTAATTAAAGAAAGTAAATCTATTTACTGGTCAACATCTTGTAAAACTACCTGTTTGTAACCTATCAGTATACCATGGCCTTCCAAAATTAGGTACTTTCCCTATTTGTGACAATTAACCTATTTTTGTTCTTATTAAGGTTTTGAAATAAAGGGTTTATTGCTTGCAATAGTGATCTTTCAAGATTATTTGCATATACATACAAATTGGTAAACAGTAGGCTTTAAAATTATTGTGTATAGTTATATGCTATTTTAGAAACATTTAACTTGATATGAATTATCAACATCAGCTACAGCCAAACATCATGTTGCCAAATGAAGGGTCATATTTTCTATTGCCTCACATAGGGCACATAGCTGGAAACTACTCCAGTGCAGAGCAACATACAATGTTAAAACTTGTGAATGTGTTTTACCACTTGGTGAGTTAGCTAATTAACTCTGTAGATTAAAGATGATTACTGTTCTTTGGAACATATATTTAAAATAAGTGTCTGATCCATAATATCTTTATATTATAAATAACTTGACCATGATCCACACCTGAACTCACTGTCTGGGAAGTCTCTGCATGAGAAATTTCTACCTAGGAAGTCTCCGTTGTATTGACAATGGGTTTCTGTAAGAGATAATCAACAATCAATCATACAATGATCATTTATATGTATACTACAAGAATACATAATTTATCAAGCTAAATGATCTTAATTAAAAAACATTAAACAATTCTAGTCTCAAATGCAAGCATAAATAGGCTTCTGAATGAAATTTATTTAAACTGATGGAATCTTATTTCAGTTTCAATATATGAACACTTATCATTATGCAGCGAGCCTAAAATGGTGTACTAGAAATAAACCAAAATATTTTCAAATAATCATAGGGAGTGTTGTTCTCTGTTGATTATGTGTTTGTAAAGTTTATTTCCATTAAATTATTAATTAGACTTTGCATTCATATTATTACCAGCAGTCCACAAAATATCAGTATGTCAAGAGGTATGCCTCTTTTTACATCAACAATTTCACGCAGAATCTCCTGTGCTGTATACCTGTAATGACAACAGTATCCAGACCATTTTAATTGGTTAAATGCACATGTGCAGTGCTACAGTCAGTGTCCTTATTTGATATATATATATATATATATATATATATATATATATATATATATATATATATATATAAAGGAACAAAGTTCTGGATCATTATGGTTCCAGTATATTGGTAACACCACATGTAAGAGTTAACATTGGAAAAATGGTATATTAAATTTTCTATTTAATTGTTTTTGTAGGAAACTTCAAAATTTCTCCATTCCAATTCAAACTTTCTCAATTCCAATTCATTATTTGTTTAAATAATCAATTCCAATTCCAATTTCGGAATTGATCATCAATTCTAATTCCGGAATTGAATTGACTCCATGTCTGCCCCTGGGTTTAACCAATTCAAAAGAACACAGACAAGTAATAATTTGTGTGGTGCAGAAGCAGAGGCCACAACCCTTGAAACAAAATTGATAACATTGCACAAGCACATTAAAGGGTGCAGGGGACATAATTACTCATATTCGGGTTGGATCTTAAGTCTCATTTTGCGGCTTAGCTTAAAGAAGCAACTTTCGAAATTTGGTCTTAAAGAGCACCCTAAATCTTAGTAAAATCTTCACAAAAACAGCCTATCTTTCATGAATGATGATCATCTTGTCTTCTAAAGGTGACAAGTTCAAATGTCATAATGCTGTGAAATGAATAAGTATGAATATATAAGCCTAGTTAAAAATGCTGACCTTGGTTTTCTTTGTTTTCTGAACATCCTCCTGAAAAATAAAACAAAAATGAGCATGTAATAGGTGAATTTCTTTATGGGATGAGATGGATTATGAACAGTTTTACCTTTGACAAGCCTTGAAAATAAGAGTAAATTCCCAGTTTTGACATACCTATATTTGTACATGTTATTCAAGCAAGTCTAATTGATATTCAATATAATGCATTAACTCTTGATGATGATCACTTACAAATGTTGATAAACGGCACAGATTATATGAGACAAACAAAAAGCTGCATATCACACTTGTTGTTACCAAGAATATTAGTCACATAAATCTATTCATTCTCATCAATAACTAATTTATCAGAGGTCATTATGGATATAATGATTACTTCTTAAATTAAATAAAAACAAGTGTCAGATTCAGATCCTCCCTTTAAATTATGCTGGCATATTAAACTTGTAGAGTACTTGAAACAAATATTAAATTGATAAATTAATGCAATACAGCCAATTATCATATGCACCTAAATGTGATAAACTGAGTACAGTTTACAGTAATGTCCTAGTTTGCTTGGTTTGTGAGTTGTACTTGATTAAATATTGAAAATGTTTTTTTGTTACACCTGCTTAATGCTTTTAAATGGGAGGAAAGTGGACCCATTTCTTAACTAAACTGAAGCCTAATTACAAATTAAAATTGATCTCCCTACTAAACGTTACATACGTATTGACCCTCTAAAAACTAGAGTTAGCTCACAGAAATTAATATTGTACTTTGATCACATTAAAAATCAGAATTGACACTTAATTAACACACTAGATTTACTCTAAAATAAATCAGTGTTTAGATACCATAATGGCATACATAAATTAGATGAATCCCTGTCCCCTCAAATTCAAGTGTTCTACCGGGAAAAACCGCAAGAACAAAAATTTTATTATCTGAATGTCCGGTTCTGAAATAGATAGTGTTATTGTTTCTCGCCTTTTTTGGTCAAGCATTGCGAAAATTAAAAGAATTAAAACCCTATCTACCCACGTTTTTAAACCATGACACGGGTAACACAATATTTTTGTATATGGCCTAAGGAACTTTCCTCCTATAAGGCTATATGGAACAAGCGGTTCAGTATAATTACTGACATTTCTTCTCAAACACAATTTGTTTCAAATATAAATATTTTACCATATAGTAATGGTTACTATAGTAATGCTAAATGCACCTATATTTATTGCAAACACTGAACAAAGTAAGTGTCGTGATTAAAATATTGAATGGGTTTTTCTTGTGTCATGCTGCAAATTGTGTCATCATCTCATTATGGTTTTTTTTCATAGTTATATATTGTGCTGATTCAATTATATCCTAAATATAATCATCAATGATCAATATTGTTTGGCAAATTTATATTCTCTTTGCTATTTTATTGCTCCTCATTGCCAAATAGTCTATCACTCTATGTCTATCAGTATCATGACACCTATAGACAGATTATTTGTATATGAGTAATCATGGATTCATGGTAATAGTTTCTATAGTATTCAATTTCCAGATTTATGTATGATATAATCATATATTTATTATTGACATTGTGAATAAATTTATTTACTGAGGCAGTGACTGAGTGAATCTGGAATTGAGAGTGCCATGCGCAATAAATTGGCGTTACTTGGCTAGGGCTAGCCCTAAAAAGGTGAACAACTCGCGACACAAGTACCATAGGCGGATTGTGATATTGTAAATGTAATCTATATACATGTATGGATAATATATAATTAAATAATGGGAGGAGAAATGTTACATGCCACAATGCTTAAGCTAGAAAGCATGTCTGCCTTAACTGCTTGCGGCTACGCAGAATATCTTCAATCTTGGCGACAAGAAAATCACATCATGCACAATGCATATGCCACTGATACATTGATACTGTTGGGATGCTAACTGATCATTGTTACTTACCTAAATCAACAGGCGTATCTTCTATATTCCTCTGTATTCCGTATATATGTTTCAAAGTGTCAAGCAGACCACTCGTGAACAGGTGAAGAGACGCTCGGTTAAATGTCGCGAGATTACGAAATAGCACGAGATAACACAAAACTTCACTAGATGGCGGCACAAGCACATTAATTTGTTCAATGGAGTAAAGTGTGTAAAATTGACATGCTATAATACACATATTTCACGTTTATAACTTCAAATGACATCATTTGAAATGAAAGTGGAAATAGCAATTATGTGACTCAAATAACATTTTAGCAAAGCTTGGTGAAATTTGCCAACTCACTACCTCGGTCGAGGTAGTGAGTTGGCCAGATGTAGTGAGTTGATTGGTGTGTATCCATACTTATGTAGTGAGTTGAAGGTGAAAACAAACACACACACATACACACACACAACTATATATATATATATATATATATATATATATATATATATATATATATATATATATATATATAATAGAGAGAGAGAGAGAGAGAGAGATAATTTGCTAGGGGGGGTATAGATATTTGATAAATAATATATAATAATATATAATATATAGAGAGAAGAGAGAGAGAGAGAGAGAGAGAGAGAGAGGGAGAGCATTTGTCTTCACATGGATATGACAATCAAGTACACGCCTTTTTCCTGTAATATCATCAAGACTATTCTGGACACGGATAATTGTTCAGGTTCACTGAGGCAAGAGTATTGGATACAAATTGAAAAGCAATGTGCCCATTAAAATACCAACCAGATTAATATATACTACGGACTGTTATTGAAAGGGTTACCCCCTAATCCATGCTTACAATACATATGGTATTGTAGGACCCGTAAACATTAAGATAAAATGAATATCAACACGCCAATAATCTGATATCGATAATGCTATAATTTGAGATCTGTAATCAAAATAACCTTAACAACAACACGTAACTGGCCCCCTAAATGCGAAAAGATTATACAGTAGATAACAGATGCAGCAAATATGGTGTTAAATTATTAGTTTAACCGATTTCTCGCAACACCAATAAACTGGGTAAAGGCAATACCACAATACCTTACACCTGAAGGCATCATCATTGAGAATAATCTCAATATGTGTCTCATCAGCGCCAAATCCGAGAATTTATTAAACTATATATCAGCCAAAGCTTTTATAATAACAAAGATGTGTCTAAAATTCTCTGTTGGCATTCTGTGTATCATTAAGTTAATTTCTTCTGCGTATTATACAATCCATGTACCTCGACCTGGATCAAAATGTGGAGAAAGCCAACCTAGCTATTCACCAGCTTAAAGATACCAAGGATGCTGAATCGACCCACTTTTAACAGAAACATTACACGATGGACATCAACGTAGCATGTGAAAACTGATCCATCGTATATAAATTTCCACCGTCTAAGAAGGAAAAAGTAATAAGAACAGTGCATAAATGTCAGCTGCTCATGCCCAAATTAGCTGTCCATCACAAAGAGATGATCATTTAGTTAATGCTATCAATTATACATTTGAAACTAGAGAAATGTCATCAAGCCAGAAGCTAGACATAATAACACTAATATTTCTGAAACAATTGGCGATCAATATCTCTGCTTACTACTGATTATAAAATAGCCACTAAATTACTGGCCAATAAACCCTGAAAGGTGTTACAATCGATAATTAGTCATCACCAAACAGCGTACTTAAAAGGGAGATATATAGGAGAGAATATAAGAACCGTGATATTATAGAATATTTTAAATCCAGAAACATGACAAGCGTACTGATATACAGGCCATGTTAAGTTATTTGGCTTATCTATATGTAACACAGACAAGGAAAATCATACTATGAACTTTGAACCCATAATTATGAAATCCAGCAGTAATTGTACACATTGCAAAACTTACCAACATTTTATAAAACCATATATAAAATATGGAGAGAAATTGATGTTCCCGAACTTACAACAAACTTAGATATATGTGTAACCAGAAACTATGGCTAAACAGTAACAGTACTGTACAGAACCAACTAATAATATGGAAAAAATGGCTTGATAATGGCATACGCACAATTAATGATAACTTGGAAACAAATGGTAATTTTATGGACATTCAACAAGCTATAGCGAGCTGGCCGAGGCATGTAATAAGCTCCAATGTAAAAGAAGATGAAAACGATATAAGAACTTAAGTACCAAGGCCAGAGCTCTTTATAGTGGAAGAAATGCACAGAAATTCAATGGCATGATCGTATCAATAACGTTATGAAAATGCGCTAATAATTCTGGGAAATATGGCCACTAAAATCAACAAATATTATTATGTTAACATATTAGGTAAATAAGATTATATTCTGATATATTTTACGATTTCTTGGGAGAATTGTTACATTATAGAGCTAGATATAGGAACTGGTCAACGCCGTTCTGAATCGATCAAGCTCACCTTTAAACATGGTGGAAAACATGTTTTGTGACATATAAGTGACCTTGACTTACCTCATCTATGCTATAGATAATTCCTGCTAAGGTCTGAGAATATTATTCAAAACTCTGGATTTGTTTAGTTTCAATAACTTCAACATGCACTAATGAAGCTATCAACTTTTGACTTTTCATTAATGACCTTGTCAGGTTGCAGGGTGGGGGTGGCTCCCAGAGTATCAGCCTTCAGACTCTGATACGGCTTTAGGTTTACATATCTGCCATACGAACATTTGTAAAGACAGGTATCTTGGTTTGGTGGGAGCGATAAGAATTCCTTTTGAAATTTGTATATCGCCCAACATAGCTTGGATGTAATGGGGGGAGGGGTATTGATTGGTATTCACATCATAGATGTTCATTATAGGATACCAATTATATGATCACAATTACTATATTGTATGATTTGTCAAAAATATTGTGATTACTTTCTGTTTAAAAACAAATTTGAATATTTGTATAAATATTGGGTATATCAATGGTGCGGTTCTTGGGTAAGTTCGATTTACATTGATATTAACTATAGATATGCCCAACTTGATAGTCAGGCATTATCTGTTCATTCTAACACAGTTCTGCTTGGTCTAGTAATTGGCGGGGGGGGGGGTGCTACAAATATTAGTTGGGCTAGTAAGTAATTGAGTTGGGCAATACATTTTGTAAATCTCAAGATATTTATTGGTCTTTCATCAACAAAAAAGCAACACAATTATATTAGTCGTAGGGAAAACATATATATCATTGATGAAGATAAATGGTCTCATATATTCCAAGTATCCTTTAAATCCGAAGCGATACATATTTACAATCTTTTCAATACCGCATAATCCATAGAATCCTACCATATAATAACTGGCTCTGACTGTTTAACTTGAAAATCAGTGACCCCAATCGTTTTACATATTGATATTGCAATTCAAAAGATATAGTTTTAATACAGTATCACCTGATTACATGCACCCCAGTTGTGACATTTTGTAATAACTTTGTTAACTCGTGGTACAGATTAAAGTTTTCTAAATTACTTCCATTAGCTCAAGATAACACACTTTTAGGGTTTCCCGCCCTTTTAAATGAATATATCGTTTTCAATTTTTGCTTAATATTCTATATTATATATATATATATATATATATATATATATATATATATATATATATATATATATATATATATATAAAACATACATACAAATAAAATTGAACTCTTTTCTGTTAATTTTATCATTATTCTAAAGAATAAATTAGCTATAGAAAATCATATCAATAAATGTCACTCAACTCTAGACGCATTTTATTATATAAGGGGATACCTACTTTCTTTATTCCTGATATTTGTAATCTATTTTATTTCATGAATGACGTTTATGATACTTGATGTTTTATGACACTCAATGTTTATGATACATGAAGCTTATGATGTCTGATATCTGATGCTGATGATACTTGATGTTTATAATACTTTATGCGTATGATGCTTCCTAAAAGTTATGATGCTTGATATTTATGATACTTTATCCTTGTAATGTTTATGATTCTGATGTTGAAGATGCTTACATCTGTGTCACACGTTAAAAAATGTCTTATAGCAACAGCACTTTAAAGTAACACAATTCTGATGTTGAAGATGCTTACATCTGTGTCACACGTTAAAAAATGTCTTATAGCAACAGCACTTTAAAGTAACACAATTAACTCTATTGATATATTATTATAATAAATATGTACAACACTATGTCTGAATTACATTACTATGCCTATGTCATGAGACATTTACAGAATAAAGATATTTAAACATATACTACTACTACTACTAATAATAATAATAATAATAATAATAATCATAATAATAATAATAATTGGAAGTAGGAAATTACTGGCGACATGGAAAGAAATATAATTAGTGGAAATATGAAATATTAGACAACTCCTTACTGAATAAAGCTAATCATAAATCGGAACATATACGTCATAACACTTCATGTTTAAAACAGTGATATGGTTGTTATACCAAAGACTCTTGAATTTTGTCTAATATATTTCCTTAGTGAACTTCCCAAAGTAAATACGTTTTCAATATACGACTCATATACTTATTCACTCACTCTTTTAAAGCATTATCAGTACTCCTGACTCAGTAATAAAAACATTGTATCGCATCTCGAGCGGTGGCATAGGACAGAGATTTTTGTTGTTAAAATATGGGGTAGAGACCCTTTCCTGTCGCCTATTGGGCACATCCACCTGGTGTTGTCTTCTGTTCTGTCTTTATTATTGGTGGTGGTGTTTTCAGTAGAAGCGGGGTGATGGTGTCTGTAGGAATGTTGATTTTCTTATAATCAATACTGCTAGTTGATGATCTGGGGACACAGATCGCGTGGTTGGTGTGTTTTATATAACAATTTAGTTGCATATAAAATTCACCTTAGTTGTATGTGGGATGTCCAGTCTGTATTATGACATTCAGGGGTAAATTTAGTTCCCTTGTCGTTAATACCACTAAAACCCTCTATGCCGTTTAGGTGTTTGGCCTGGTTATCCAGCATTTAAATGACTAGCAGGCACAGTACACTCTTAAAGCATTATAAGTACTCCTGACTCAGGAATAGAAAACGTAGTGGTTGGTGTGTTTTATATAACAACTTTAGTTGTATATAAAATTCAACTTAGTAGTATGTGTGAATAGAATTATCTTTCCTAGGTCCAGTTATGTCCAGTCTCTACTATGGTATTCATGGCTAGCTCTAGTCTGCTTGTCATAAATAACATTTAAATACGCTATTATAATAATAGTTTGAATATCAGACAGTAGGTCTGGTTTGAATATGTTAACATATAGTTTTAACAGTACCGAAGCTAAGACACTATTTCGCTCTGCTATGGCGCAGATGTCAGTTTTTTTAATGGCAATTAAGCTATCAGTTTTAATAATAGTCGCCTTTTGACTCCTGCCCGTTGTAAAAACTGACCTTTGAAGGGAGTGGCAATTGGGATATAAAGTTTATATAGTATTACTTTGAAGAAAGATACAGCAATTAAAAGATATCTATAAATACGGGTGCTGAGATCCCAAAAGAATCTGGCTGAACCCAATAGGCGACAGCCAGCGGTCTCTACCTCAGACTTCAACAATACAATACAATTAAAATTCTCACAATTGCCGTGATATGACTTAGGTGTTTAACTCTCAGTCCCCTGAAGAATCGTCTAGAATTTCAATCCACACTTCGAGATTCTCTTTGCCTTATTATACACAGCTAAAATAGACACCCACACACCTTTATGTGTGGGCGAAAACTCCTTGAAAAACATTCAACCATTGTCACACTGGACTGTGGCTCTATCAATTCAAACCAATGAAGTGAGTGTAACTTTGTTTATTCGTGTAGAGCCTAATATGTTATTTCCCATCTAAATTTCCTATAGTAGTAATTTTGTCATCTTGTCGATCAACAATGAATACAAATAAAATATCCTGGACTAAGATGAAACCGCTCTAATTGGTTGATTTTAGTGTAAAAGTCCTTGTTGGAGTTTTTCCTGGACCACATATCTTAGGTATGTCCAGTACTGAGACTGAACAATGTAATCTTTCACCTTTCTGACGATTACCATTTTATATGACTGTCCATCAAAGTTGTCATCATTCAATTATTCTCCGAAGGACATGTCGATTTTCTCTGTCTAATTAATGTATAATAAGGTATCAGTCATGTTGGGAAGGTGAAATGTTATTTTATATCTACTTTTGTAAACATTGTAAACCAAATGGGTCAAACAATCCATCTACGAAGGTAATGAGATATAATGAAAGGTGAAACGCCACTCAGAGACAGCTAGATTAGGATTCGACTCGGGTGTTATAGTTTTCTGACCAAACCATGATGTCAGGCAGCCCGAGATGAGATATTCGTTGTTCAGTTGATGTGACTAAAAGTCACCAAAGGAAAAATTATTGGTGTCAAAATTCAATGATTTTAAAAACAGATTTCCAATAGGTCTGCACACAATTAGATGTTAGTATTAATCTAAATTGAAGTTTAATATTTTGTCACCCACTCTAATAGTTTCTAATATTATTTAATAATTTCGGATTAATATTTTTTAGCAAACAAAGAGATCTATTTATTCAAATATACAATTATTATTGAAAAACAAATAAAATAATATAATATCATTTATTAGTGGCATGTATTGTTTCTACATTTCTTTGTCATATCAATTACATATTTTTTAATATTTTGTCGCTGACATAACTATACCAAAAGAATAAATAATCCTGTATTTCAGAAAGAAATGTATTAAAGTCGCTAATAAATGTAGAACAATACCAAGCTTTCTCAATTAATCAAATACAGATTCAGTGGGAAGGATAATTCTTCTGCATTTTAGTCTCTTTTATAAGTATTTTGTGTAAATAAAATACAGTTATACACCAAATATAGATCACAGATGATTTTTAATTAAAAAGCCCAGATATTTTTGAATGATGCATATTCTCAACGAATACTATAATAACTTGTACAGTGTACACGATTTACCAGTTCTTATCACCTTTTCTTGTGTTTGACCCCAAGAAACATCTTAAACATCAATTTTATGGATTCGTGACTGATCAGTCTATGCTTCATTGAAGTGTATTCGTTATTAAATTATTACTTTATTTAGGGACAAAGAATTAGAAAGGTAACAAATGCACAATAATAATATGCTAAAATAACGTTAATAATAAAAGAAGCTGTCTTGTTCCAGCGATAAAAGTCAGTGGCTCGGTATTTCAATAATTGTTTTAATTAAACTATCAATGAAATGTTGGAACTAATTAATCAGCGTGAGTTTAGAGTTTTGAGTAGTTTATTATTCCTTCAATAAATAATATCATGTTCTTGTCGAATGTCAATAATCCGTTCACTTCCGGAATGACTGGGGATACTGTTATCAGAGTAATTGTCTGACGAGTGAAGAAAATGTTAGAGAGAACGAATAATTTGACAGGATGAAATATTCAGAACTCACCTTTAATAATATTGTTTGGAGACTTGAGCATTTTATAAATTTGTTTGATCTACAGTTATATATTTCAATGAACATCTGTGAAGATTGTTGATTGGGAACAAAGTACTTGAAAGGATTACAGTAGATATCGATTATATATATATATATATATATATATATATATATATATATATATATATATATATATTAATATATATATTACTTTAGTATCTGGGAGTGGAATCGTCCTTTCCTTGACATTTAAGACTAGTAAGTCTGATAGACATTGTTTAGTTTTAGTTAAACAGCACAATCATTTAGCAGATATTAGTCATAAGAAGAGGAACTTATACTTGGCATGTTTTTTCGTTGGTAGTCATCCCTTTCTTTCTCTTTTGATGAATGCAGTGAATAATTTATTAATTAATGCGACTATTGTTTACAGCAGATCACTTTTGTTTTAGTTTTGTTTTCTTCAAAGTCAAACATGATAACAATCTGTATCGTTTTCCTATAGTTTTACATCACACCATTAAACGTGTGCGTGTATAGAACAAAGTGACGTAGTCCAGACAAATCTACCACTTTCTATTTACATTCATCAAAGTTGTAATCATTCATCTTATCTTAAAATGGTTGTTAGTATCTTACGGTAGAATTATTAGGCTGACGTCCTCTCACCAAACAGATATATCAATTGTTGCTTCCCATTCTTCATTGTAGTAGATAACGTTAATACTTATCCAACGAATGACTAATTGGTGATTTAGTCGGTGACTAGCTGGCCAATCTTCGAACAATTATGACATTTAGTCGGTTATTTCATTTCTTCGCATCACCATTAAATATGCTTACATAATGAATCGGAAATAAAGTGTTTTAATAATGTACTAGTGTAAAAGGTTATCAAGATGTTTGTTTCTCGTAATTTGTTTTACTTAAAATGGTACTCATTATTCTAGATATTGGATTGGTTTGCCTGGTTTTTAACCCAATTTACGATATCACTTTTCGCATCTGGCTAAACATTTTCCAGAACCACATTAGGACCAATTATGAGTGGACACATATAACAGTTTTTCCATTATGTGACAGATTTGTTTCCTTTATGATGATCATATACCGGGATAAAGAATGAAGGCTCCCCACCAGCTATCTGTGCTTTGGTTATTTAACAAGGGTTCGCGTTTCTGGTTTTAAAAACCTCTCAGTGTGTTGAACATAAAACTCGTCGTGTATTTGGGAATTCACAAAGTAGTCAATATCGTGTTTGGCAAAAATATATAAAGGTAAAGGTTACCTATTTCCTGACAGTATCAGCATTTATTTAATTTATGATTCTTTTACGATATATTTAATACCGACACAGAAGAATCAGTTCATTGCCGATTATTTATTTTCCTGTGAATGTTGGTAACTCTTTTCATCATTATTCGCCGAAATTTATCTACTTTTAATTATGATGAGAATGTCAGTTAAATATTACTTCTCATTAAAATACTCAGCAATTAGGTTGCATTTTTCCGTTAAGCTGATTTTTGTGATAAACAGTTGATAAAAATGCCTTTACAAAATTATTTAAATTAATTATACATGTGTCAGTTCGTTTTGTTCTTTATTTATATTAATTTTTCGATGAATTTATGAATTATGAGTTACTTTTTACGGCCTTTATATAATAACTAGCTTGACTATTAAAATAAAGTTATGCTTCATATATGACAACAGCATTAGTTTACAGCATATAACTTTTGATATTACGGTACAGTTGCCAAATCAAGAATGTCTTTACTATAATCTCTTCATCAATGAAGATTACTTTAAATATAAATCATGTCTAAATAAAAATCGTTTAAAGGAACAGTTCATCTTCATTTCAAATCTTCAGGACTAATACAATTATCTTCAGACACGTTATAAATGATGACAAAATAAGAACATTACTGTACTATTGTATTACACGCCCGTGTTGTTAAGTGCGAACTGTGGTGTCAAATGGTATTTTTTTGTTTGCTTCAGCTTTTTGTCCGTAGCCTACATCAACCGCTTCCCCTGTGGGCGTGACATATTTGTCACGTACGAAAAGTGGATTATCTGGGACCCACAGGCTTATGCGTAGCCCAGACATATATAGATCTGCGTGTGCATAGATGTGTAGGTTTTTGCGTGCTTAACTCCAACTATGTATTGATTTATTTAGGTATATATTAAAGGAGGCATAGATTTTAAACGACGTGTAGGTTTTGATGTTCTGAGCCAGTGCCACCATATATATGTATCCTATCACAACACAACATCACACACACACACACAAAACACACGCACACACACACACAATATCTATTGATCTATCTATCTATTAGTTGGTTTGAGATGTCTTGTGATGTGTGAGGTTTGGTGTGTTCTATTTTATTAATAAAACCGCGAAATAAACAGTTAAAGTGTCTAGTCCAACAATAGAAAACTCGAATTAGGTTATTTCTAGCATCCATTCCATTAATAAATATCGACTTATATTACCTGCTCTAACTGATACAAATAAACACAATTTTACGCTTAAAAGTAAGTCATGGGGCAGCAGAGTTTTGTAAATATCTATTTCCGAGTGCATACAATCTGAATTATATAACTAGAAATATCTTCAGCATAAACATGCAACTTATGGATGGTTGGTAATTTGTAATTTCCTAGTTAAAAATTCATTCAATGTGTAAATCGTTATAAAAGGATACGATAAAACCTGTCTACCTTTAAAGAAAACCAGTTTTTAAGAATAAATATTGAGTTATTTTTTATGTATTTGAGTGAGTGAGTGTCTTTAGTGAGTGAGTGAGTGAGTTCGTAACAACGCGAGTGAGTGAATGAGTGAGTAAGTGAGTGAGTCAGTCAGTTTGTCAGTAAATCAGTCAGTCAGTGAGTCAGTGAGTCAGTCGGTTAGTTAGTGAGTCATTGAGTGTCTCTTCGACCAAACTCCAGATCAGCAAGTTAGTGTAGATATGACCTAAATGTCTATGTTAACTGATCTGAAAGTTCTTTATTGTTGTTGCTTCAAATCTTCAAAACAATAATTACTTTTCCGATGTCGTCAACGTATAAAGTTATTACCTACGAATGTTGACTGCTAAAAGAACATCTACACTAAAGGTAAACATCTTAAAACCAGCAAATTCGAATGTTCATGTGTTATAAACAAATAGTGATTGTAATATTAATAACTGTAATATTAAACGTTGAGTAATTGAGCAATACATGTTAAAAAGGTGTAATATATCAAGTTGTCATTACACAGCTATAAAATCTCACACTTTATGCGCTGCAATTATTACAAAATTAAAGATTATCATTCCAAACAATTAAAAGCTGTTCTTTTATATACCCAGATGGAGCATCACAAACGTCATCAGATTACAATCTCCATATTAAAAAGAAAGTGTTTGTTGATATTTACAAATACCCTATACTTATAAATAGTATGATAGGAACGTTTATACCACTGATACTATGATTGGACAAGTCAAATGATAATTCTGACGAGCAGAAATCATCATTATCATAATGATATCAGTGTCCTGTACCAAATATTTAACCTTCATTCAATGTCATCTTCTTAAATACTAGATAAGACATTTTTACTGAATCGAAGATGCTTTAAATAAACAAAGAACGAGTGTTCGATATTGCGTTTGAGTGTGCATTTATATGTGCATAAATGGGTACAGTAAATATATAGTCTTCTATTAAAAAGTCAATTCTACATTCAGACTCTGTGTATCAAATATAGCAACAAACATTGTCAAGGTTCAAGAGGCGAGCATTTAAAGAATACTAATTTCCATGAAACGTGATATAACCAAGTCACATAATTACTGCCGTGTGACAATATTGGTCCGGCGAGAATTATCAACGATGTTTGACGAGTTGGAACACTAAATGTTCATTCGTAGATTCGACTATGGAATTTGATATAGCTATGGTCATATTAAACTAGATATAATAATTCTTAGCTGATCGTATCAAACCCGTTTCTTTTAATGGGCAGTGCTCAAACTGGGTCTTACTATCTTTTCGAGTACTCCAAAAGTCCTAAAAATAACAATGTG
This sequence comes from Paralvinella palmiformis, assembly GCA_025642065.1. Lineage (NCBI taxonomy): Eukaryota > Metazoa > Annelida > Polychaeta > Terebellida > Alvinellidae > Paralvinella > Paralvinella palmiformis. Next base: position 11,697 of record JAODUP010001371.1, on the reverse strand, counting down.
TACTCTAAGGCACGAAGTTTTTCGATCAAGTGTGATTGGCTATAGTATCTGTCAGACACTATATCAGCGACCACATTTAAACATCACCTGAAGATAAACATCTTCTCTAATCATTTTCTAAAGGTTTTATAATGTCAATGGCTAATTTAACTTATTGTATTAGTAACATATCATATAATGCTATTAATCAAAGTTACTGCAAGATTCTGTGATTTCTGTAATCTTGTTTGTAAAAACTTGATAAAAGTATATAAAAAAAATTATAATACATTATTATTTTTATAAATGGGTATGATAAGCAATGTGGTGTATAATAATAATAATAATAATAATAATAATAATAATAATAAATAATAATAATAAAAATAATAATAATAATATATTTCTACAGTTCAATTTGGTATTTCTGAGTTTCATACTAACGCGTTATTGTCTGTTAGATCAACTATCTTTTAGAAACAAATATTCTCTCACGGATTCAGAGATATACCATCTTTTGTTCAAGTTTCCTTCACGGGTTTTATTTATTTTTCATTGATATCAGTGTCCAGCAAAGCACCGACATATCTTTAAAACAATTATCATCTTGTTAGAAGATCATGTATTTTTTATGACCGATTACTTACCATCATCGACTCTTTATTAGTCATAATTATGATAGATGTTTGTTTTAATTAACAAATTATCTCAATCTGGACCTTTCTGATCTGTTGTCATCGTCAAAAGGATATCATCAAATTGATCATATTTAATTTAAAGATGCTTTTGAAATAAAAATATTCTTAACGAATATTATCATATCTCAAATAATCTACACGATTTACCAATATTTTTCACTTTCTGTTATGTTTCTCAGTTTATGGATTATACCAGCTATTCAGTTATAAATGTATTTTCGGATAATTCATTACCTATTTGTCACAACTATTGCATTTTTCATTTTGTGGTTCAAAATGTTTGTGCTATTGTAATCTAGTCATTTAGTATGTTATTTTCTATTGTAATCAAGTCTTTTTATGTTAGGTATGTATGAATGTACTTATGGGTGTTTTACCTAAAATAAAATCTATCTATCTATCTATCTATCTATTACAAGTCGTAATATTGATTTATGAATAGTTCGTTTATTTTTTCGATGGCCTCTTATTTGAGGTTAATGTCATAAATCTCTAGAATGATGGAAGGACACAGAATACACTGAGAGAAGCAACAGAATGATTGGTGGAGATATTAGCCGGAGGAATGGGTTGATGGGATAAACCCATTAAAGCGCACCATTTCATCAGTCATAAACAACAATACCTTGGTTTTATCCCGGTGGACCGTTTTTATGGATTTATTTTCATGACGCATGATTCCCGTTTCAGCAATGTTTCAATATGGCTTTAATAGACGGGAATTCTGACCTAAATAACTAAAGCGAAATTTACAGGTTCAGGCTTAACTGCAAACACACTAACAAAACTGGATTACTGGTTCAAATTTCGAGAATAACTTTGTTTGTGTGTGTATTTAAAGTTTGTATTACTATAAATTATAATAATATATTATAATATACTAATATATAGATTGTGATATAGTGTGTTGTTGTTAGTGTGAAATGTTATACAATATGATATAATAATATATATATATAATATATATATAAAATATATATTTATACAATATGTAGTGGTGTGGTTATTATGTTACATATAATAAACTTTTGCTCAGTTTTCGTAATTTTATTAATGTTTACAGATTTGATCAACGACTACTATTCTATTGAATAACTAATTTTATATATTAGTACATATATAACGCAGCTATTTCAACTGTGAAATTCAAGCTATTTCATATATCATAATATCTTAGTTATGATAATAATTCTAAACTCTCCAGACTAATAGAGCAAAGTAATAGTATTTTCACTCAGCCAAATATAGTCCAACTGAGTTACTACGGTTATAAACAACCTTTATCAAGTTTCTGTGTCTAAAGTATTTTACTTTTTTGCCAGTCAATATTATTATCAGAATTCCCTAGCTATTTTATTAATTGTAAAAGCACAGAATCTAGAAACTGTATAACCTTTGATAGCTCTTCTTCTATACAGAACGTATTACTATAATCAAAACAACTTGTTTATGATGAGATTGATAACATAACACTCAGGACTTTCCAAATTTCTTTCATAGTGTGAACCAGATACGAAAACACACAATTACTTTAGTAATTAACTGTAATAAACTCAAACTGACTGCTTCAGACATAATTTTTTCTTGGTTAAGATCTATGAAATATTGTCTGTATGTTTGTCTTTTAGTACATTAAAGCTAGGGCAGAATATATTAAAATTGTTTAATTATCTATTACTAATCAAATATAAAGTATACTGTGTGTGTGTGTGTGTGTGTGTGTGCTTTGTGTGTGTGTGTGTGTGTGTGTGTGTGTGTGTGTGTGTGTGTGTGTGTGTGTGTGTGTGCACCGGAAGTCGATCGAGTAATCCATACTGTGAGATTTAAAGGTAGTAAGTCACAGATGATTTATATATATACCTTTGTCCAATGGTCCTTCATATCACACTCAATAATGTTTCCCTCTCTACAACAAAGCGAAATAGTCTAGTGTATTCCACTATGGTTTATTTACATTCATCAAAGAAAATTGTTGATGTCGAAATTCAATGATTTTTAAAATAGATTTTCAATATGTCTACACACAATATTAGATATTGGTAATAATCAAAAGTTTTATATTTAATCAACCACTCAAACAGCTTCTAATATTATTTAATAATTTCGGATTAATATTTTCTAGCAAACAAATTTATTTATTCAAATATATAATTCTTATTGTATTTTTTTAAACAGAATGATATTAACATGTATTAGTGGCATGTAATATTTCTAAATTACTTTGTCGTATCACTTACACGTTTTTAGATATTTTGTCTGTCATATAGCTATGGCAAGAGATAACAACAAATAATCCTGTATTTCAGAAATAATTCTGTTTAATTCCTAATAAATATAGAACAGTACCAAGCCTTCAATAAATTAATCAAATATAGATTCTTTGACAGAAAATGAGTAATGGTCAAATCAGCAGGAAGGATAATTCTTGTGCATTTTAGTGTCTTTTAAAAATATTTTTGTAAATAAAATAATAGACTAAATATAGATTACTGTTGATTTTTAATTAAAAAGACTAGATATTTTTGTGTGATACATATTCTCAACGAATACTATAATAACTTCTTGCCACTTTTCTTGTATTAGACTCCAAGACTAAATCCTTTGACTAAATCTCATATCTTTTTCTCCTTTACGCTAGATATGAGGCGCCTCCGTGGTCTAGTTGGTAGCTCGGTGAACCACAGATCACTAACACCTGAGTTCGAATTTCGGCGTGGGCATATCTGAAGGGTGTTTCATCTTTGACTTCGCTTCATTATCTTTGGAGGTCGTTCGGCCCATTTAGCCTACCATATGCACAAAAGTGGCCGTAAAACATCAATGATCATCTTACTCTAGATATGGGATTGGTTTGCCTGGTTTTTAACTCAATTTACAATATCACTTTACTTCTGGCTAAACGTTTTCCAGAACCACGTTAGTACCAATTATCAGTGGAGTCATATAACAGTGATTCTATTATGTGACAGTTTTTTTTTTGGGGGGGGGGTTCCTTTGGGATGATCAAATACCGGGATAAATAATGTGTTTCGGTTATTTAACATGCGCTCGCATTGCTGGTTTAAAATACCTCTCAATGTATTAGAAAAGAAAACTCGTCGTCTATTTGGGAATTCACAAAGTAGTCAATATGGTTTTTGTCAACAATATCTAAAGGTAAAGGTGGATGCTAAAGGGCTATCTATTTCCTGACAGTATTGGCCTTTATTTGGTTTATGATTCAGAATGTATTGAATTTATTATTTTGATGGTGTATTTAGTATCAACACTCAACAATCAGTTTATTGCCGACAATATATTTTCCTGTGAATGTTGGTAATTCTTTTCATCATTATTCTCCGAAAATTGTCTACTTTTAGTAAAGATGAAAATGTCAGTTAAATATGACTTCTTATTAATAAAATAGAACTTAGCTAATCGGTTCCATTTTCCCATTAATCTGAATATTTTGTAATAAACAATTGATAAAAATGCGTTTAAAAATAATCAAAAATAGTTATACATGTGTCAGATCTGTATTTTGTATTAATTTCTCGATGAATTTATGAAATATGAGTTCAGTTTTGTGGGCTTTTATATACTAATTAGCATGACGATTAACAGAAGATTATGTTTCAGTAATATTAGTTTGTAGCAAAGAATTTAGACATTAAGGAACAATTACCAAATCAAGAATTTCTTTACAATAATCTCTTTAGAATGAGATAACTATCAATTGGTCAGAGAAAGCTGACCTTAATTTGAAATTATTGCTAAATACAAAACGGTTAAAGGAATAATTCATCTTCATTTCATATCTTCAGAACTAATACAAATATTTTGAGACAAATTATAAGTGGTGTCCTAATACGAATATAATCAACCACATATTAAATAATCTAGTTCAAATTGTTGGTGAATAGACTATAATTTGTCTATTGGGGCCGCCATTTTGAATCCACACGCAGACAGGATGTTTCTTAAATCTGATGTCACTTAATAAAAGCTCTTTGTACTCCCCGGCTATAACAATGAAAACAGGGGTCAGCCAAATATGTAATTTCGGAACAAAAAGGTATTCTCGATTATTACAGTGTAGTTTGTCCAAACAACCTGCTCTCTGTTACTGATATAGGTAAACTAAGGTATAAAGTGAAATTCCTTATAACAATTATTTTGTAGAAGCTTTTGAAGAACCGACCACGGCAGCATTTAGTAGTTGTTGGTAGTTTAAGCAAGGTTACTAGGATGGCTACCCCAGAGCATCTGTACCCTGACTTGATGAAGATGGTTACATAATCCTTGTGCCATATGACACCCAAAAACGTGATTTTTCTTCTTCCCACAGAAAACAACCTGGCACTCGAAGATATCATAATGGCTCCCCTCCAGTAATTATCAGTAATAATATATAACATCAGGAATAGTTTCTCATTATTACTGAGAGGTTTTTGGTTACGTTTATGAGTTTTACACATTCAAGTCATTTTATATGTATCAGAAACTTATTCAGTTAACCACATCATCTAACACCATCACCTTTGAAGATATCCAAAATAGACACCTGGCCCATTTACAAGTGATTACTCAGATCAGTTGGTGTTATAATACAGTTGTAGTTCAATCAAAAATGTATTTACCAACTCAATTTAAGTAAGTGATAAACAAATTAAATTAAAATCACAAAATAACATTCAACAAAATGCACGATTTATTGCAGTTATTTAAGTCAGTAGCTTAACAGGTCAAGTCTATTGAGACATATACAAATATTTGGGTTTTGGTCTGTAAATGAAGCAAATTACAAATATTCACAGAGGTGGAGGGATTGTCAAAGGGAATACCTAAAATGGTTAACATTTAACCTTTCTATATACGCCACATAATGACACAATTAACACAATATGTTTTTGCGACCAGGTTTCTATTACAGAAAGTCGTTTTATGTTTTTACTTTACATTCATTTTATTTATATACCCGACTTAAATGTCGGAAAATCATCATCAAGGAAATGTCATCAGTTCATTTTATGGACTCCCACTCTCCCTTCATCGCACACGCACGCACGCACGCACGCACGAACTATCTCTCTCTCAATCTCTCCTCTCTCTCTCTCTCTCTCTCTCTCTCTCTCCATATATATATATATATATATATATATATATATATATATATATATATATATATATATTATCATTATCTATATCTATATCATATCTATCACTACTATCTATCTATCACTCTATCTATCTATCTATCTATCTATCTATCTATCTATATATCTCTATATTCATATCTATCTATCTATCTATCTATATATATTATATCTCTATCTATCTATCTATCTATCTATTATTATCTATCTATTATCTATTATATATCTATCTATTATTATATATATCTATCTATCTATCTCTATCTCCCTCTTTCAATGATTCTACCCGAAGTGTATGCCCTAAAGATAATTAAATAATAAAATTGTCTATATTAGTCGGTCTGGGATGTATAACGTTGTGTGGGATTTGATGTGTTCTGGGTTTGTTTTAATTAAAATGCTTTGTTTAAATTAATTTAAATATTCTAGTGCAACAATATAAAACATTAATTATTTTAACAAAATAGACACTAGATGTGAATATTGTCATGTGTTCTGTGTCACATTTCCAGTAATAGCATATAAGACAAAATAAAAAACAATAACAGCGAAATTAATAACAATACTATTTTACCTGGTTAATCAATTATATTATTTTAAATATCAATTTGCATAAAATATAAATTATATAACTTGAAAGAGATCGCTTTAGACGAGCGTTTACAAAATATCAAATGACAAAAACCAAAAGTTACTGAATATTACATTGTTGATTTTCATAATTTCAAACATGGGACTTATGGATGGTTGGTAATTTGTATTTTCCTAATTAAAATTTGATTTAATGTAAAATAGGATAAAACCTGCCGAGAAGACCATCTACCTTTAAAGAACACCACCATTGAAGAATACTTATTGAGTTATTTTTATTTATAAAAAATACTCATCCAAGTTTACTAGTCCGACATGGTTAAAAGAGTAACACCTGACTTAAGAGACTACCTCTATTGATTAATCACTTGACGTAGTCCAGGAAGTCACTTCCAATTAATATATCTGTGTATATGAAGTGAAAGCTGAAAACAGAAGTAAATAATTTGGTCTTTTCCATATATTATAGTATAATAATAATAATTATTATTATTATTATTACTATTATTATTACTTATATATGTGGTTGTTGATTATGGAAATTTAAATATGTTGATGAAAGTATTTAAATATTGATGAATATAATATTATATATATTATATATATATATATATATATATATATATATATATATATATATATATATATATATATAAAAATAACGACTCATTTCATCAACATACTGAAATCCCCGAATAATTGGTTTTACAAAAGAGATAATCACAAAATAATCCACCGATTTATTTCACCCCAACGGCAGTGAAGCGTCAGTGAGTGAGTGTGTGTATGCATGCATGCGTGGGTGCATGAGTGAGTGAGTAAGTGAGTGAGTGAGTCAGTCAGTCATTCCATCAGTCAGTCAGTCAGTCAGTCAGTCCATCAGTCAGTCCACCAGTCAGTCAGTCAGTCATTCAGTGTCCCTTTTTAAGGTTTCCTCTGATGAGAAGGTAATCCAGACAGACTAAACTTGTGACCTACGTGCTTAACTTACCTCATCTAAAAGTTGTTTTAATTATCGTAGTTTCAAATCATTAAAATATTATTTACGATTGCGAAGTCATCAACATATGAAGTGTCTATCTACTCAAAGAAAATCTACAGTAAAGGGAAACATCTTAAAAGCAGCCATCTCGAAATGTCGATATATAGTGAATAGTGAATTTTATATTAATAACATTAATATTAACCATGAGTAAATGAGCAATAAATGTTAAATAAGTGTAATTTATCAAGTTGTCATTACACGGCTTTAAACTGTCATAATTTACTAGCTGCTATTAATACAAAATGAAAGATGATCATTCCAAACGGTTAAATGTTGTTCTTTTATACACCCAATTAGAGCAAAAAACAAACAAAACCAGATTACATTCTCCATATTGAAAAGAAAGTGGTCTCAATCAGAACTCTTTGTTGGTAGATTTACAAATACCCTGTAATTATAATTGGTATGAAAGGAATATTTATAGCATTATGATTGGACCAGGTAAATGATAATTCTGACGAGCAGAAATCATCATTGCGGAATCCTATACCAAATATTTAACCTTGATTCATTGTCATTGTGCTAAATAGGAGATAACTCATTTCTTACTAAATCGAAGATGCTGTATATAAACAAAGAACGTGTGTGTTTTATTGGATATGAGAGTGCATTTACGTGTGTATAAAAAAGGTACATTAAATATATATGTTTACTAACTGATGGAAGAACGCAGTCATACACTGGAACCAACACACGTGCTCACGACTACACTTACATACACGGACTTTATATAAATATCAAATCATATTATATCATTTTTCATATATGGATAGCTCGGAAAGATGCTTCCGAATAGATCGGTATATTGAATGACTAGGAATTTCTTATACACATTGTTTATTTGTCAGACTTTAATAACTTGTATACTACTCTTTTGGGAGTCTCTCTCTCTCCCTATCTCTCTCATCATTGCGAAAGCACCTTTTTCCCATCGCGTATCAACGGATCTGCACTGGCCACGCTGGCGAGTGCTACTGTTTGGTACCATTGGCGAGCATAAAGTCTAGTACGATCGACAGGAACATTTCACCCCTTAATTTAATTTAATTCGGCTATTTTCCCACTTTATCTCGACAAAATTTGCCAACATTGTCTTAACCCTATTTTGAGACAAATGCCGCGCTATTCAATATTCGTTTTATTGACCATTATTTAAACAGCGCCACCTGGCCTCAAGCGGACGTTTACAGAAAGAATTAGCAATATGGTGAAATGCTGTTATCGACACGACCTTGACATTTGACCTTTCATATTTGGATGTCAACATCAATATTAATTACGGAAGAAAACAGAATTAACTAACAAAAATTAGAACGACGCAGAGAAGAAAAGAAAACTCCCACTTGGGGAAATCACAGAACATCTAAAGAAAGCAAAATCCACTGTGAAAGAGCAGAAAGAGCAGAAGAAATCAACCCCTAAACGTAAAAAGGCAGACATTTCTTACCAAAGTGGCAGACTGGTAGACCATGGCTTTCCTACAATGTTCAAAGAGGTATCTGGTGCACACTGTGTGTGAAGCATGAGGCCAAAATCTCACACCTGATTCTATCCAGGCAAATGATGGATAGCTTCAAAAAATATAAACTTGAGACTATAATTTCACTGTAAATATCACAGAGAGGTATTGATAAACCAGAGGATAAAAAGCTACAGCGCAGAAACGGGCATGACCTGATGTCTAGATTTGGTACAGCAAGGGTGGCAAGTTCTCTCACATCCTTCGTCTCATAGATCTTATCCTTATATTTCCCGCCAGGAGTGCAGAGAATGATAGGGGCTTCAGTCAGATGAAACTTACCAAGTCCCATCTTCGCATCAAGCTGAAGACCTCGACCTTAACATACTATGATCCCACTATGTCACGCCCACGGGGAAGCAGGAATATGCAGACAACGTACAAAAGCGGAAGGATGTACAAAAATACTATTTGACACCACAGCTCACAGGAAACACGTGCATTAGATCCAAAGGCAAGTTAGTACATACACAAGATAATTATTTGACACGACAGTTTACATTCAGCAGTAATTTACTGTGGCTCAAAAGAAACATATACATAAAACATTTCGACAAACAAATGCTGACTTCAGCTTTATTCTGGGTTCGAATAACCAAACAAATATTATCTATATGTCAACCGTATCGATAGAGTGAAAGGTTAGCCCTTTATATGCCCTTGGGGCGTCAATCAACATGTAACAAGATGTACACAGCCTACATATAGAAGTTATAGAAATAACGTAGCTCAAAAAACAAAATAGTAATACTGTTAATCGATTATTACTGGACTGGAACGAAATATCGCCTCAATCCGGAGTAAATACTATGATTTACTCGAACCTAACAGCTAATCCTCATACGTTTCCGTTCATCACTATGTGAACGATCATCCACGCCTAATTTGGTATCTCTAAGTATATGCAGTTAGGTGTGATGGTATCTAAATTAAAGCGCCCATCCACTTGATCTATTTGACCCATGGTCGAGAACAGCGAATGACACGTCGGAATTATAATAGCTATACATTCAACAATTTTCCTACATCAGTGTTGGCTAATTATTCACAATATGCGAAAAACTTTGCCTGTGCCTTAATGCCTATGGAGATGTCCACCAGCCATTTAATTATTTTGCTTTCACTATCTACACGGCATGTTCGATCAATTGTTAAATATTGTGTAGAATCCTGAACAATAGCATAGATTAAAATCCGTGTCATTATATATATATATATATATATATATATATATATATATATATATATATATTCGCGGGTTACAATGTTACTATGTATTATTTGCCTTAAAATATTGAGAACATAATTGTCTATGTTATTCTCCAGCTGGCTATAATTTTCACAATAGTAGCCAACGTTCATTAAATCTGAAACCGAGAAGCTAACTTTCTTTAGCTTAATGGGTTGCTATAAAATTACTGATATATAAATCTAAATCTCATGCCGTAATTGTGTATGTTAATCAACATCTTTGTATGAACTAGCAACTCTCTGGTTTCGAAATCTAAGCTGCAGTTGAAAGTGTAGAAACTCATTGGAGCTATTGAACTATGTGTAGATTACTTCACATATAAATGGCAGTGAAATAGTCTTCCTCAAAACCATTTGATCCAGTCCACACTTATATCTAGAACGTGTATGTATCTGTTTTCCTCCATTTTCCCCTCTTTCCGTGTGATGTACTAAATACCATTCTCGGTAAATGTCTTTTTTATACAATCGATAACTTTCAATTGTCAAGCTTTTTTCCATCCAAGTCACAGCTGATATCAATGTGTAACGTTGTCCTATTGTTCCTTTCATAACACTTATAAAATGTTTCCCTATCTACAACAAAGAGACCTAGTCTAGTGAAATTCACTATTTGTTATTTACGTTCATCAAAAGTTTCATCGTTCATCTCGTCCGGAAATGGCTGCCTGGGTGGTTCTATGTTATTATTAGTTTTTTTATCCTTCATCAAAAGCATATATAGACATCAAATATTTTGACATCTAACTTCTGTTATACGTGTATTATTGGTATTGGCACTCAACAAACGAGAGACAAATTGGTGATGCTTCTGTGATGTATAATTTGGGGATTCGGAGTCTGTTGTTGATAGGATAACAAATATTCCGAGGTTGAATGTGTTCACCACTTTGGGTTTTTTATCAATCCTTAATATAAACTGGATTCCAAGTTTTAGCACTATTAGCTAAACTGCTGCTGTATTTTGTTTCACTATTGTATCCCGAGTCAATGATGATCACTCTTCGTAAATACTTAGACTCTAATTTATTACTGGGTATTTGTTATTAAATTATTACTATGCTTATGTCCGTGAGAAATTTACAGAATAAAGATATTTAAACATATACTACTACTAGTAATAATACAAATAATAATAATAATAATAATAATAATAATAATAATAATAATAATAATAATAATAATAATAATAATAATAATTGGAAGTAGGAAATTACTGGCGATAATGGTATAAATATGAATTAAACATGGAAAGAAATATAATTAGTAGAAAATGAAATATTAGACAACTCTTTACTGAATAAAGCTAATCATAAATCGGAACATATACGTCATAACATTTTATGTTTAAAACAGTGATATGGTTGTTATACCAAAGACTCTTGAATTTTGTCTAATATATTTCTTTAGTGAACTTCCCAAAGTAAATACCTTTTCAATGTACTACTTGAGGTTTCTGACTCAAATTATCGTTCGATA
>JAODUP010001368.1:0-96107 GCA_025642065.1 Paralvinella palmiformis | reverse complement strand
TATATAGGTTTAATAAGACATCACAAAGATAAACATTATCCAGTTTTGTTGTTTGTGTCACACATTGATGAAATGAATGGCATTGTTGCTATGGAAACGGGAATAACGTTCGGAGCTGCAACTACATTGACAGCAATTGAGGATTATATCCAAAATATTATAGATCAACATGTTAACGGTAGGAGATGAAAGTTCCATATATTTTCAGCTGAAAATAATTCGAGGGAAAGTAATTTTAATTTCAGTGGGATAATTATCTCTCCATTATTGGCTAACGACTAGATCGTCTCAAAGCTATGACAGTTCAGTCCCATATTTTGCAATATTGCATAAACTGAAGCTTAATACATACCTTCACAGTACTTAGTGACATAAAGTATGATTTGTGACATAAAAATAATGCATTTTATGAGGTAGTTAAAGACGTAACTAAATAAAGAACACTGTGCCAGTTTAGTTTTAAAATTTCAGATCATAAATATAATAGCCTCCGAACGTTTATCCAGGTGCTACACGAATTTGCTGCATTACAGTTAAAGAACATGGTGGTATGTGTAAAATGTTGTTTATTACATAATTGAAGACTCCAATTGTCAATTTGCTATATCTTCATCCTAATTTGTATAATAACGTCGTACACAATTCTGACAGACAATAGGAGGTTGTATCGCCTCAGCGTGGTCCAACTCAGACGTCATACCACTATTTTGTGCTCTTGGTGGTATTGTCCAGCTGGCATCTTCTGGTATGTTCATACTTATTTTATGTTTTATAATTTCCTTCCTAACAACAGTCACTTAAATTTGCAATATTTCATCAAATATGTTTGATTTAGATAATTACATAAAGGTTTAATGAATAATAATTAATTAATATAATTATTATTATTATTATATCTATTTATATTTATAAAAAATGATGAAAAGTATATATTATTATCATTAAATATGAATGATAACGGAAGTAATGTTTTCATTATCAAGGTAAACCATCTAGATCAGTAGTTGTTGATGAATATTTCTTCAAAGGCCCCGAGAGAATAATTATTGCTGATGACGAAGTAATTCTTTCTGTAACCTTGCGATTACTGAACAAGGTCAGCATATTTCAAATATAAATAGTCCAAAGATTATAAATAATCTTGCTTAATGATTCCGTAGCCCAGGAAGACATTCTGGAATGTAATACAATCGAACTATATTTGTTGTTTTGAACAGTCTGTTCCAGTACCTTTTCAATGTTTCAATGACGTATAAAGTCCACATAAATCATACTTTGATACGCTTTTCTCTGGGAGATTGGTGATACAATGTAATACAGTAAAGGCTACTTTATTGAAATCTTTATAAACACAAATCTGAAACATAAGTGTTTTATTTACGTGAAATGTACTTGATTTGTACGAGCGATATTCAACGTAGACACATAGTATAAATTTGCACAGGTACAACGCCACAGCAGTGTAAATAACAGTGTAAACTGCTCTATTAATATATGTTGCCTATTATTCACCAAAAAGGTAAACACTATAGATCTACGTTTTTCTAAGAATATGCTACAGAATATTTGTTTTGAGTAATACAATCTGAAATCTGAGATTGCTGCAATATTGATATAAAGAGTGCAGTTTCAAAAACTAAGATGCTTCCAGCAAATCACCTGGGATGAAAGAGTCTCAGTAAACTGAACATTTTTGTGATGGGGTGATGATAACCATGTACGTGAATTTGACAATAAATATTGTTTAGTGAACTTGTGATCAACGGGATTAATGCTATTGGAATTTGTATGTCATGCACTTACCCGATACTTGAGAAAGAGAAATACATCTTTTAATCCAGTTTCTCAAAACATAGAACAGTCGGTTAAATAAATTACAAGTGGGACATATTTATCATATTTCAGGTAACAACTTGTGGAAGATCTTTATCATTTGATTAATCAAAACGTTAACTGAGAACCAATTACTAAAATTTGATTCGACAATAGCAGGATGATGTAATAATAATAATAATAATAATAATAGTATTTTAGTTATAACACTCATCATCATCATTATTTTTGTAGTTGTAATGGGAGTATTAGCAATAAGACATAATTTATTATCTTCTACAGGATCAATATACTTACAGTATAAAGCAGTCCCGATGTGATTTTGACACAGCTATCATCAGTATGTCTGCTCTAGTTACTTTAGATGAAGAAAGAAAAACTTTGAAAGACTTGAAAGTTTTCCTTGGAAATATTCTGCCTTCAGTCTATTTTGCAAGGAATCTCTCCGAAAAGCTTACAGGAAAGTATGTACTGATTTGTAGTTCAGAGCTATAACGACTGTACTATAGAAGCATTCCATTAAACATGAGAGCATTATATGTTGTATGTTGCTAGTACACAATATGAAGAAAAAAAATAAGACTATTTTTTTGGATTTAAATTTGAGTTACAAAAGTGCATGATTAATTAAATATTCTCTCATCAATATTTCTCAATTGTTACCTGAGATAGAATTAAACAAGCTAAGACATGATACATTTATAGTTACTGAAGTATTCGAGCCGAAAATGGATATATGCTGATATTTCCTGATATTAATAAATACAACCTCATTAAATAAAAATAAAAACATTCAGCTTTAATTATAATTAATTGTGATGACAACAACTTTTATTTGGTCTAGAATTTATATTTGGACTGTTGAAACATACTGACATTTCTCACTCACTCACTCACTCGCTCGCTCGCTCCTCACTCACTCACTCCTCCACTCACTCACTCACTCACTCACTCCCACTCACTCACTCACTCACTCACTCACTCAGTCAGTCACCCATTTACCCACACACCCACTCAGCTAGTCACCCACCCACTGACCCAGTCGACCACTCAGTCAACCATCCACTCGACCACTCATTCACTCACCTAGTCACCCACCCACTCACCCAGTCGACCACTCAGTCGACCATCCACTCGACCACTCATTCACTCACTCCTTCAGCCAGCCACCCACTCACCCAGTCGCCCACCCACTCATTTCTATAATGACTCCCTAACCCACCCACTGACTCATGTGACGACACACTCATTGTTGAGCTGTAGCCTGAATTTTCTAATATTAAAAGGGCTGGAATTATTAAACATTATTATGACTAATTTACCCATGAAAACGTAGTTAATATTGTTTGATAGATGTTGTGAGACAAGTCTGACGTCGGATGCTTTGAGTTGTTTACAAGATGACTTCTTGGTCGTTGAGAGACTGAGTAAGGAGAAGCTGGGACTGATGTGAAGTCATTGACTGAAGCTACGATTTGGACACTGATGATGAAGATAATGTGTGATGTCCATGGAGATGAGTTCATACCTGTTGAAGAACGACAGATGATTTATCCCCTGGATAGGAGCTATATTGAGGTAACTAGGAGAGAAAGGGAGAGAGAAAAAAAGCATGCATATCAGAGAAACAAACTTTCATGTTGCGACGTGTAACATTTCATGATTTCCCCATTGATGTTAAACAAATTCAAGGTATATTTATAACCACTCATCAACCTGAATAGACAGTAAACACCAGCACGTGTGAATATTTATCGCATATCCATGGCCTCACTAATAATATATTTGGCCACAGTCTTTTGACACTGGGACTCAAGTCTCTGTCTATCTCTGAAGGATGTGTCATCTGTCACTTTGACCCATTACTTTTGAATGTTTTTCAGGTAATTTAGCCTACTCGATACCCACAAATGGCTATAAAATAGCAATATGTAATATGCAATATGTAATTATCTCATACGAGCACGCATGCATGCATGGACAAATGCACAGCCACACGTCATATCACCACTTCTAAATAATATAAGCCTTATATTTTAAGCAGACTTTCCAAAGTGTCTTTACTAGTAGGAACCATTCAAATGTTCTGTATCCACTAAAATATGTCTAAAACCCAATATACAAATTAAATGACCAGTATTATTTATCGGGCAAAACAACTTTGATTAGGCAAGTATTTAGAACAGATTAAATTTTTTTAAAGCCACACTTTTATCTCATCTGACAACCTGTTTCACAAAGAAGGAACTTCTACACTAATGACTTTAATATTCCAATACTATCTGACTGGATAACCTAAGTAATCAGATTTTCTAATGGACACAGGTATTCATGTGTCATGTCATTGATGGATAGCTAAGTTGTCAGAAATGTCTTGCAGTCTCACTGACATTGAATATAGTTTTTTGAAGAACTGGGACGATATCATAATATATTCAGACGATTTGACACTTTATGGGCTGCACGAATGGTTAACTTTAATAAGAGTATTTATTAGACAAAAATGTTATCTTCAGAGTACACAGGTGTTCGAGGAAGTACCAGCAGATCATCCAGAAAGTGACGCTGTAGGACGTCCTATTGTACACAGATCTGCTAGACAGCAAGCTACCGGAGAGGCTTTATACCTTGATGACACTCCTCACTATGAAAGTAAGTCTTAGATCCTGAAAACTTTCATTTATCCAGAACAATCCACAAATTCTGGGAATGCGATTGTTATGCATTACATGCATGCATGAATGAATGCATTAACCAGTGGGTGAGTGCGTGTAGGATTAGATAAGTAAGTGGCACTTGCCACACACACTTTGAATATGTGGCCATTGTATTATCGACCTACACCTTTTCCCACTGGATGAAGCATTCGAATGTGTTAGTTCATTTAGAATTCCCGTCTTCCAGACGAACTTTACCTGAGTTTGGTGACAAGTAAATATGGACACGCACGTATCCTGAAAGTGGATCCTTCTGAAGCTCTCCGAGTCAATGGAGTCGTGGATGTGTTAACTCACAAGAACATTCCCGGTAAAAACCAGTACGGACGATTAAACCAGATGAAGTTGTGTTTGCCGTTGAAGAAGTGAGTTGCCATCTACTAATGGGATACTGTTCTCTCTAGCTTTCCCCATATTATCTTCTTTCTTACTTTATAATTTGCGGATTGGTTTCATCATAATACAGGTGGAGTTCTATGGCCAAATTATAGCTGCCGTAATTGCCACAACTGAAAATATTGCCAAACGAGCTGCCGAATTAGTGGATGTCACTTATCAACCATTACCTTGTATCACCACCATACAGGTATTTAACTTTATCGTAATGCCTGACAAATTAAAATTATGAATGTTTTATACGATGTTATGTTTTCATCTTATCATCACTATGATGATGTACCCTTTTGGTGCAATAATTTGATTGTTGCTAAAATTGCTACATTATTGTTTTTTCAATTTCTGCCAATTTTAAGTAAATATCATGTTTTCGTGAAATCACTGAATATCGTGATAAAGATAATTAAGCTTCTGACGGAGGTGATATACTTTGATTCAAACGGGATTTATATCTCCAAACTGGTTAAAATATTTTGTATTTAAATGCATAAATTAATTAGTTATAATTTAATTGCATTTATAATTAGAAGGAAAAAAATGAAAGAAAAAACAAATTACAAAAAACAATCCAAAAGAGGATAATCTAAATATAAACAATAACTATGATTGCAAGAGAACCAGACTTTGTGCGGTACACAATAACCAAGAAATCCTCGATCAAAATCAAGCCTAAAAGAGAAAAGTAAAATATTAGTACTCAGTATAATTTAATATTATAATCATAAATCAGAATAAATTTGGATCAATAATCGTAGCAGTGATACAACACGACTAAACCCAATAGCAGCCAACGATTTTTTACCTATTCATCTCTTCATTAGGTTACATAAAATGTCTAACATTATTAGTGGTAGAGACCCATGGCTCTCGTCTCATCTAACGTTAGCAAATTGCTCGACGTTTATATACACAGTTTTCACTAGAAAGCAAAACACTTAAGCCTTTAGGTCATATAAACAAAGATGTGATATTTAATCTCTTTGTTTATAAAACATGCCAATGACCATTGATTATAATTAATATGTTTATACAGGTGTGAAAGTGCCAGACTTAGCCATTGCAATTGCGTTGATAATAAGACAATTAACTTAAAATATACTTTAAAGGATTTAGTCGTAGCTTTCCATATGACAATTAATATTTAGATATCTCATTGCATATTAACGGTGGGTTCAGATTGTTGTGGTTTGGCCGATTGACGCTTTAGGAGACATTATACTTAATTGAAGCTATTTATTTCAACTTACTTCATACTAAATAATCAGAGATGCCTTTATGCTTAGCATAAGCAGTGATGATACTATATCGATAGTGTTCTAAATGACTCTTTGGTTGGAATATTTTAATATATGTATTCATTATTTCTTCATTGTTATTGCCTGTTCTAGAAAACAGCACCACTAGAGCTAGAGTATCACTAATTTCGTCTGTTTCTAAAATATCTTCTGAACGTTTTTGTTTTATGTTCTTTAGCCCTGTTGGTTCTAATGATCCCAGAGTATCAATTCAGAAGGTTTCTCGTTTTAATCTATTAATTCGGTCCTGTTAATCGGAATCTATTCCGTTTATCTGTTCAATCGCTACTAAAATATAATCACCGAGAGATGTACGGTTGTAATCAGGAAGATAGGAATCCTTTGCGTGCACTTGTAAATGCCTAAATAAAGAAGAACGTATATGTTATCTTTCAATTGCAAATCGATGGCCATTAGATCTTATGTAAAGAGATGAACTAGTTTCACTTATATATTGGTTATTACACAAGTAGCACTGATAAGCAACATTTGAAGAATAGCAATCTATATCTCCCGTCAGATGTATTTTGAGGTTACAGTGGTCGTAATATTTGAGCAATCACTCGTTAGATCACACGTTCTGCAGCTGCTATTATTACACGGTTTTGAACCCCGGCAGATGATAGTTGGAATAGCGATATTTAGCCGAAGTTATTTTATTAGCATTTCCCTAACAATTGTGCCTTTAATATCACGCAAGCATCTTTTAGATTAATTTCTCTTACACAAAGCTTGAAAAGGATTACTCCATGTCTTATCAAAGTGCTCTTTGGAAGACATTTTAAAATATCGCATAATTTGCGATTTTAATCAACATTTAAAGGTATGTTTAGAATGAAAAGAATGTTTGTGTAACATCTAATGAATATCGGTTGGTTTTAAAATACTTAGTCAGTAACATATTTTAGTTTTTCGAGTCTTTAAATACATTGGTATCTAAATAATTGACAAAATCAATACAAATAGAAGATTTAAATTTAATGGGTGGTTCATGTGCAATACAAATATTTAGAAACTCAGAAAACGCCTCCTGGCAATGTCGCCATATTATGAAAATATCCTCCGAATACCGACAGTAGGTGTGAAGGTTTTAATGGACATTAAAGTAATGCCTCTTTCTTAAATTTTGCTATATAAATATCGGCGTAGGGGGCTGTTCAATCCTTACCCATAAAAATGCCTACCTTTTGGATGAACCATTCATTATTAAACGAAAAGTCATTACTCTTTCAAGATAATTCTATAAGTTCTATGTCTGGATCATATATACACGGTAATTTCCAATTAAGTCACTGACCGTTTGCAATCCCATGATGTGATCTTTATTAGTGTACATACCTCTAATATTTAATGCTATAAGCAGGCAATTATCATGCAAAGTTGAGAGTTTAATTTTTCTACAAAATTGTATGTGATTTTTTATACATAGCCAAATGCTTTAAGTGATTATCTATGAAAGACGATACATTTTTGGATCCACTATTATAGTCAGACACTATTGGTCAGACTGGAGGCATTACGTATAGTATTGTCCAACAACTAGTCTATTTGTGAATTTTAGGGAGCATATACAAACATCAATGTCTTGGATGATGGGGAAGTGAAAGGAATTGTAATTGTTGTTTATTTAAAATGGTAGTTATTTGTATCACCGTTCTGTAGTAAATAGATCCACTACGAATTTCGTAATGATTATCATTATTTAATTTCCGATAACCTTTAGTAATATAATTTGTTTGTCCATTATTACCACTACCAAACCTTTATCAGCTTTTTTAATTACTATATCTTTATTTTATGTAAGTTGTTTAGCGCTCTTTTTTATTGTTACATTTAGTTTATCCCCTAAGACTCCCAGTTTGAGTTAGATGTAAAGTGTTCTTTGGTTTGCTAAAATTGCTACAATCATAGCGAAAGAAATATTCTACTTTAAGTTTCTTCTCAAAATCTTTAGTTGCTTTCAAAATGGATGTTTTAGAAATCTTTGGGGTTTGAACGAATATGAGTCCCCTTACTTAGAAAGGTTGTTTCTGATGTCGTCAAAACATGATTTGAGAGAATTAAAATGCTATTACTTATATTATAACATACGTAAGCTTGACCCTCTGAAAAGTCTAGTTTAAAAATACAAACAGTGATGGACCATTGAATTGGCCGTGTCTTATCTCCACATAATTCCCTTTACACAATTAGAATCAATTTAAAATTTCTGAGGACTCGGTTTGGCTATAACCGTAGCCCATTCACAACGATCCATAGATCGATCGATTGAATCTGTGTTGTTCTGTTCCGCTTATGGTAATAAATTTGAATAGTTTATTTCAGTAAGGAAAATATTACTCGAATCATATCGATTTTTAATCCATGTCAACATTGTTTTTAAATTTCCCCTCGATGTTTTCTGAGTATCCGAGCTACGATCATTTATCCCTAGTGCTAAACTAATATGTGTAGGGCACTTACCTCCAACTGGAAAATCTGTATCCTTTAGCATCTCAATGAGTTGCTGAAATATGACACCAGGGAAGCTTTCTAGCTCACATTCTGGTGTGGTGTAACAGTTGTTTTTTATGATTAATGTGTCCTTGGTGGTCTTTCGCCATGTCCAACTCTTTTTGTTCATTTATCTGTTAGTGCATGAGCACCAAGGCCGGATGGCGCCCTTTAATATCTTATCCAATCTTCTTTTTGTTGGGCAGACTTATCGTTCGGGATCTTTCTTCGTCCTCTGTTGTTGAACTAGGAGCAGGTGGTCCATGCTTCAAATGTCGGGGTTGAATGTATCTCCGTAAGGTTGAGAGTCTTATGGGTCGACCTTGTCACTCACTGTGGTTTTTAGGTAAATCCAGAAAAACAAATTACCTGAACAAACAGGAGTGCATACGATGATATTGGTTTTTGAAAGAGACGTTGTGCCTCTAACTCGGAGCAGTATAGTCGTAAGTTTTTGTCCTGGCTTCCAAATACATTCCGACCTGAGGGAGAATGGAATTTCTCAATTCAATGCCAAAAACCTATCTCTTTATCGGTCTTACCTTTACCTTTGCGCTTATCATGGCTATTTAATATTTGATATTTAAGAAGGAGATCTAATAACAGACAAAAGTTATTCGTACCTTTCGTTCAGGATGTATCTTGAACTGGGTGTAAAATAGTTTTCCCACGATGTGCATTAAATTATTCTCTAAACATGGGCACCTGTTCCTATTTTAAATGGAGAAATTCCTTCATCATAGAAATCCTTATTCTCTCCCAATTTTCCGAATGAAGAATTTCCCGTGCTAATTTGTCGCTTGTATTTCATTGACTAACCATCTGAAGCCTCAAAACTGAGCTATTCCTCATTCAAAGGCATGTTCTAAAAACTAAAATTGTATCTTCTAAATATAAACCTACACTGAAAAAATTACTAAGTGGATCCCTCATTCATTCTTAACTTTAGTCGATTTACTTGTTTGTTAATAGATCCTGGTATGTATCACTTTTGTTGGGTCTTAAGCGAAGAGGTTTGAAACTTCTTGTCATCGGGCTGTCTTTTAACAACAAATTCTTCAATGGTTTTATTAGCATCTGTATGTGTAGGCGACATGTTTGTGTGCGTGCGTGCGTGCGTGCGTGTGTTTGCATGCATGCGTGCGTTCGTGCGTTCATGCGTGTACTATTCCCGTAATTTGGTTAATTATGGCCATATTTCAGCATAATTCCCATATTGCATATCTTCTCAGGAAGCCATCAAAGCAGAGTGTTATATTGATAAAACCAAGACATTACGGATTGGAGACACAGAATCTGGATTCAAAGAAGCGGATGAGATAATCGAAGGAGAGATTGAGATCGGCGGCCAGGAACATTTCTATATGGAGACAACACGTGCCCTTGTTGTCCCATCAAAAGAAGATAATCAGTTAAAGGTGTTTGCACCAGTCCAGAGTGCAAACTTTTTGCAAGTGAGAGGCTAATCAATGTGATTTCTAGCATTTCCATATAGATATTATATCCATTTTATGAAAATAAAATTTTATCAAAATATAGTTGTTTTTCGGTACACAAAGAAGTAGATGTTATTGTCACCATAAAAATAATTATAATTGTTCAGGTCCAAAATTAAAAAAAAACAATTAAAGAGAACCAGCATTCTTTCAATTGATGTTAAAGCGTACCTTATGACTGGAGTAGCACAGTGGTTAGAGCACTCAACTGGAAAACTCCAGGTAATGAGTTCGTATCTGGCTAAAACCCTCGTTTGTGAGATTCGATTCATTATAGAGTTTCTTCTCTGCAATATATCCTATGTGTGACTAGGATAAATAACTCAACAACAACCTTCTGGTTTGGGAAGGTTTCAAATATTCAACTTTAAATAAATAGCAAAACCAATCTCAGTTCTGTAGGTAAATGTTTTTTTATCATTTCATATCCATAATCTGTGACTAAACTGTTTTCAGAAAACTATTTCAAGTGTATTAGATATACCATATTCCAGGATCGGAGTACATATCAAAAGGATAGGTTAGTTTATTTTCAAAAGATTTTATTAATTGATATTTAAGTTAGTCTATATTCTATAAGTGTTTCTTCTGCCTGAACTCCAGTTATTTATCAGCTCTGATCATGATGATTGGTGCCAAGAATCGTGTAGTTTCAATTAAAAACAAAATAGTTCAACCTTACAGTTCATATCATAGTGAGTAACGTGCTAAGTTTCCTTGCACTGCCAACATCATTGATTAAAGCAAGAAATGTGGGACTTAATGGGAATGTAAAATATCATGTTTTTGTACTTCTCTGTTAAGTGTTTGGTGGGGGATTAGAAAAATGAAATCGTTAAAATAATTACAAGTGGATGTTTTTTGTAGATTAGAATCCACTTTATACTTGTGTATGTGGGATATATTTCCCTAGCCACCCCTTAGCTAAATGTGTTGTTGGGGTGACTAACCCTGAGTCTAATTAACTGGATCAAAGATGAAATTTGTACTAATAATATGTCACCGAGTTCTTAAAAAGTTCTTTTTTTACATTTCAGGTGGTGCGTTTGGAGGAAAGGAGACGAAGGTTCTTATATTATTGCCAGTAGCTTTGGCTGCTCAGAGGTAAATGAGTACTGTACTTTATTTAGAACATTAGTTGTTACTAGGAATATGGTGGTGGATTGTAGTGCTGATAGTGGTGGTGCTATCGGTGGTGGTGCTGGCGATTGTGGTGCTGGCGGTGGCGGAGATCGCGGTGCTGGCGGTGGATGCGCTGGACCCTATATCATACAGATGTATAATGTCTTTGTCAAGCTGTTACTAGGTGGCTCGACCACAAATAAGTTCCTTGTAACAAAAACGGTCACCAACGCCGTCACATCCATAGCCAGCATCACAACCGCCAGCCCCACAACCGCTAGCAACACTACCACCAGCATTCCAATCGACCGCCAGCACCGACACCACCACCACCACAACGATATCAAGTAATCATCTAAAATACAATAACATCAACATTGCTAAAACAACTGTGTTTCTTGATACTGATACTAATTTCAGGTTGAAGCGGCCAGTTCGTTGTGTTCTTGACAGGGACACCGATATGCAAATAACGGGTGGAAGACACCCTGTACTGGCTCAGTACAAGGTATTTTACACTCAAGTTTATCGAATAATAACTGTCCGATATACCTCACGTCATAAATGAGGATTCCTCTATACCTGGGCTAGATTAGTTCAGGATAAATCTTTTCCGAAAAAAAAGAGATCATATCAGAAGAAATCCAGTTCTTCTTTGATGTGCATGAACTGTATTTTACAGAATAAATACAAATGTTTTGACCGCATTCCGTTAATTATTGACGGCCTATTTAAATACAAAAATAAACAAATATTACTCTGATTTATAATTCTGTAGAGCCAAGTTGAAAATGCACATATCAAAACATAAAATCGTGTTTTTGCATTTTTAAACAAGTTTGTGTTTGATTTTGTTTTATTATATTTTAAGACAGTTTTCTCATATTTTTACAATATTGTGGGTAATATTTAACAGAAGTTATTTGAATAATTAATACCCTACGACAGTAAATAAAATATCCCACTAAAAATCATAATTTTGTCCTATTTTTGCACAGGTCGGAGTTAAGAAATCTGGACTGATCACGGCCCTGGATATGAAGGTTTACCTTAATGCTGGCTGTACAACTGATTATTCCCCAGCGGTAAGTTTAATAAACATGGCATGACGTAAATATATTATTTGACAGAGATTAAAGTGAAATGTATTATTTCTAAATTATTCTATAATATCTATAAAATAATTACCACAGAGCATATGGGTGCTGCTTTAGTCCAGTGACTACAATATTGCGCTGCAAACGTCCAGATTGCGAGTTCGAATCTGGCTCATACCAGTGGTTGTGGGATGTTTCCCTAAGTGCCGAGACTGAACATACAAATCATGTTCTTAAATAATATATTCTTAAAGAAGATATCTGGTCACTTAATTGTCTTTAACAGAAATTGAAATAACACATATTAGCCCTTTGACGATGGTTCATGGAACAAATTCAGTGAAGAGAAACTGATTGATGATGAATAGGAATACTCCAAGATCAAACATTTTTAGAATAATGTATGTGACCTATTCTATATGATACATAATATGTAAAGAAAATAGACCAACATTTTCATTAGATCACACAGTGGCATAATTGATTATGATGCTAGACACTGGATAAAGTAATCAGTATAGCAGGTATTTCTAAATGCTTTTGAACTGATATGGACAAGAATATACAACAGTAAAGTCAGTGAATTTCATCAGTGCCAATTACAAATAGGTAGAGGTGCTGTTTTGATCGGAGATGGTAAGAGATAGCATTTAAAAATGGTAATTTTCAAAATATTTAAAAGGGTACAAGTATATGTAAACTAATTACACACACAAACACGTGCGCACTCACACACGCACAATCTCACACGCACATAGTCGCTTACACATACCCGCGCAAATACCTATAGACGCATACACACATGCATATGTGCTGATATACAGCTGTGCACTCGTGTGTGTGTGTCTGTATGTGTGTGAGTGAGTGTGTGTGTTTTAGATGTGTATTATAAGGCACAGGCACAGAGAATCTCCAGCTGTCAATTGAAACTCTGGATGATTCTTCAGGGGACTGAGTGGCGACATTATCTATGCAGCTCTATTTATAGCTATTTTTCAATTGCGGTATCTTTCATCAAAGCAATACTATATAAACTATATAACCCAATTGTCACTGTCTTCAAAGGTCAATTTTGACAACGGACAGGCTTTGTGAAGCGACTAGTATTAAAACTGTTTAGCTTAATTGTTATTAAAAGACTAACTTCTGCACTGAAGCAAACCTTAATAGCGCGTCATAGCTTTGGTACTGTTAAAACTATATGTTACATTTTCAAACCTGATCTAATGTTTGCTGTTCAAACTATTGTAGTAATAACGTTCTTAAATATTATTTATGACAAGCAGATTAGAGCTAATCTTGAATGCCATATTACAAACAGAACATTACTGGACTTAGGAAAGATAATTCTATTCCCACATACAACTAAGATGAATTGTATGCAACTAAAGTTGTCATATAAAACACCCCAACCACTAGAGCTGTGTCCAATGCGACCGCTAGAAATGGGATGCAGTGTTTATATTCCTTAGTCTGGAGTACTTATAATGCTTTAAGATCGTATTTTGTCTGCAACTGTCATTTAAATGCTGGATAACCAGGATAAACACCTAAACGGCGTCCCTCGAAAGACGCAAATAGTCTACGGAATATACAGCTCTATATCAACTTTTCTTAGAATGCGCGAACCTGGAAACTTAGTCTCCACGCACAAAACACGGAACATCTCAGCCAGAGCATAATATGCCTTGTGATATTTGCTGGAGTATTCCTTATCTCAGAGCTAAATCGTTTTTGTTATTTAAAAATCTATCATTTCACCTAAAATCGTATATGTTAATTTATTGTGCAGGTTTTGGAGGGTGTCCTTCTAGCTTTTGATAATTGTTATCAAATACGAAATGTTCAAATCAATGGCAGACTCTGTAAGACCAATCTTCCATCGAACACTTCAATGAGAGGATTTGGCAATCCTCAAACGATATGTATTGTCGAAACGTGGATGCAACATGTGGCTGAGAGATTAGATCTAAATCCAGAACAGGTAGAGTTGTCGGGATAACCTATGCAGATGATTGCCAATTTTAATCTATTCTAAGCTACTTATATAATCCAGTCTCAATTGTAGGCCAACGACCTGTCTTTTCTAACACAATTTCTTTAGATTTTCTTGTTTTTCCAAATCTATTTTTTGGTGCTGTTTAAATTTCCATTTCAGGTTCGTGAACTTAATATGTACAAAAGTGGTGACAGACATCCCTTTAATGGTAGCTCAGAAACATTTACTTTTGAGAGAACGTGGAATGAAGTCAAGTCAAAAAGTGACTTTCAAGTTAGAAGGAGAGAAGTAGAAGAATTTAATAGGTATGTAGAAATGTTGCGTTTGTTATCTTTTCTGTGTTTAATGAATAGAAGAATTAGGTGAAGAAGCCTGCATATAGGCACACTCACTAATAAATGCAAGTATTGTTCGTAACTGTTATGTTAAGGTGCACATACACAAAAGCACAATGGTCATCTTAGAACGGTGCAAGAGAACTGTTTATTCTCAAGATACATAGACTAATGTGTACACTCATGGCAGTCGGCCACTACAACAAACGATTGTTTATAAGTGGCATACATTACAATAACTATGTTTTAAATTCTAATAAAATGTATTAACGAAAAACATGATAATATGTTTCACGTTCATATACAATATGGCCTTTATGAGAAGATGATATAGTTACCTAGATATGTGTTTAATAAATTACTGAATAGATAAAATCTTCAATAATATAAACATTTATACGTTTATTTCCTTCAGAGTTTAGCTAGAAAAAGTTGTTCTGTTAATTTATTTTTATTTTTAGACTCAACAAGTACAGAAAGAGAAGTATTCATGTTGGTCCAATGAAATACGGATTACATGTTCTAGTATCATTTAGATATCAGGTAAAATATTTAGTTTGTTTTATTCTTCAAAATCTGTTCAGAACTGGATTTTGAACAAAATATAATTTATTCAAACAACTATCCTGATCAGATCATGATTATTCAACATACAAAATGTAACTTTCTTCTCTGATATGTAATATGACACCTGACATCGATAGTGTTCCACAGATTACTGTAAATATTTAAATTTGTAAATTCATTGGGGGTCAGTGTAGAAGTCTATTTTTACAAATCACGTCAGAATAAAAACCTCATTTCTTCAATTGTTCATTTTTAGGCTTCTGCATTAGTCTGTATTTACTTGGATGGTTCAGTGTTAGTTCATCATGGAGGTATCGAGATGGGTCAAGGTGTTCATACCAAACTCATACAGGTGACTAGGTGAAATTTGTATTTTGAAACACACACACATTTGCACAAGTACACATCCACATTTGAAATCTTGTTTGTTGGAATTCGATTCACACCAAATATTTCTGGTTTATATTCTGTAACAGATTGCCAGCAGAGTTCTGGATGTACCAGTTGAACATATTCATATTAATGGCACAGATACCAACATTGTGCCAAATGCTATCCCCAGTAGTGCAAGCTTCACTTCTTTGTCGAATGGCGCTGCAGTCATGGTAAGAATGTTTGTCATGATAACTAATTATAGTTTAATTATGATCATATTTTCATTTTGAATCTCATAAAATGTGTTTATTTCTAACAGGATGCATGTCAGCAGTTGAAAAAGAGGATTAAGCCTTACAAAGATGCCAACCCTAATGGCACCATGACTGATTGGGTAGATGAAATATTTATCATTATCAGGAAATGAAAGCAGTAGAATTGTTTTTAGTACAGTGGCTAAGCGCCAATTAAAATAAGAATCGTGCAAATTTTGATAACGCATGAACATTGGCATACAGATAGCTTAACATGTGTAAATTCATTTAAGCCTAGGTAACCATTGCCATAACCATGGTAACTGGCCGCTGTTCACTTGAATTTCAAAATTGGCGCCCTAGAAATACGATATTCGTCATACCTCGGCTCTTAAGCAACGTAGAAACATGATGCTGGTGTCTAAGATAACATTTTCATGGTCAAGAAATCTAGTTATGCGATAATCAATATGCTCATATTATTATTATATTGATTATCAAGATGGTCAACATGCTCAAATGAATAAACGTTTTATTCTGTAATGACAATAATAACAACATGGTAGAATATAATGTTTTAGAACGAAATTATGATTAATATGAATAAGTACCTCCTAGAAAATGAGCACACACAGATGACTATATCTCTTGGACGGCGTATCATGCTAGCTTACAGCTAGTGATGGACGGATACATCTCCAAAATAGCATTACTACCCCTTTTCGGAAAATATACGCACACGAATTGCATGGTCTTTCATGCAATGACTATGGTGAAGCTTGCTGTGCATCATCTGAATCCCCAGCAAGTGCCTATAATTGCTGCTGATCAACGATTTTATACTGCTGCAAAACAAGTTCAGTGGTCCTGGCCAGAAACTCATTACAAAGACAAATGGAGTATAATGATGGGTGGCCTCCATGTAGAGATGAACCTCCTGATGTTTCTGGGTGATTGTCCGCATGGGCGTGGCTGGATCGAAGCTCTAGTTCAAGCAAATATTACCACATACTATACAATCGTGCATATCAGCAGTATCTGACACAGATGCCTGATGGAGATAATGCTGTTTCGCTTAGAGAATGATGTGATATACAATGCGTTCAGCAACCTCAATTGAATTACAAAGAACTGACGTTGCAGCTCGAACTAATGGTACTACAATTTATGCAATTAATTCGAGAGAGGAACTTCACAATGTATGTCCAATGTTTGCTTCAAATTGCCCCTTGGCTCTTCGCACTTCATCAATTGAAATTATGCCGACCTAATAACCATTAAAAATATGAAGTCAGTTCAAGAAAGGTCATTTCACTGTACAGAAACAAAGAATGTCTTCTCTGCATTGACCATCGACCAGTGCCGTGAACAGGTTATACATAGATTAAAGGAGATGGTGGCGCAGTTTGATCGACTGATCATCCACAGGCCCCTGAAAAGTGGATCACTGTGGGGCCGGATATATCACGCGTCGTAATTGCATTTTAAAAGAGCCCCCAGGCAGCCAATGATAGAGAGAAATCCCACAAACACCATGAATAATACCTTGGTATTCAAAACATAAGTTTGCCAAAGATGTACGCGCTCTGGTATCTGCATTTGACGCTTTGAAAAACCCACACCTGGAAGATAGTGGTGATAGGTTTAGTCTCAATACCATAGTGGGCAAGGACGTGATACATACAGGCTACAATTTTGAAGAAATCGATAAAAGAAAATAGCTTAATAGCTTAATAGCTGTACATTGCTTGTTAAACTAGGCAAAGCATCCATGATACACACTTTGAACACGAAGAGCAGCATCCATCCATATCCATCGTGGTTCAATTTCGACAAGGGTCAATATCTGATGTGCTTGACAGCATAACAAAGGATTCTCCAGCTGTGTAGCATGCACCAGATGCTGATGCCAAGATCTTGTATAGTGCTGCCATTATTCATTCAAGCCAAGAGGTAGCAGAACATCCCAAGAATATGCCCAACAAATATTCACCCCATATCTTCTCTCACTGGTGGAGTCTGTCGATAGGGTAGACGTAATGTGGGACAGATATTTGCAATACAGTCTCAAGCAGTCGACGAGGAAACGCAGGATGAATAATGGCACATCGCATTAACAAGAAGTGCTTGAGAATGCTCTCATCCCACCGAATTGAAAATACTTCCTCCCATTTGAGCAAAACAAAGAGGAGATATTCCCTTACCTGGCTGAGTGTATATAATCGTATGATGTCGGTAGAAAGGTTCTTCTTATTATACAGGATAATAATTTCATCACGGCGGGAGACGAGTTGGGGAACTTACAAGGATGCAGACACTCAGATATTCATACTTATTTCTTATTGTGCAAAGCGTTGGATAAGGAAAGTAGCAATCCGCACAGTTGACTCTGATGTGGTAATCATATTACTCGGTCACTTTAGGTAAGCTTTGGCGTAGGTAACCACATCCGCCATATACCCGTCCATGCAATTGCAAATTGCCTGCAATCTGAGAAGTCAAAGACAATGGTGATATGTCATGCGATAAGCGGTGTGATGTCCAGCTTTCTTGCCAAAGATAAGAAATCCACTTGGTCTGCATGGACTACTTGTCATGCTGTTACTGTTGCCTTCACCACCCTCTCATCACAGCCTGAAGAGATTGATCCAAAGAGGATGATTAAGCTAGAGAGATTCATCATCATCATGTGCAGTAGATCATGTGCCCTGATCAAACTTTATGAGCCAAGGAAGCAGCTCTTTTCCCAGGGGTCTGCGACTATTAAATAATAATATATGAAATTTATATAACGCCCTATATAACCTGTAAGAAGGTTTCTCTAAGGTGCTTGACAATAAATAATTC
Organism: Paralvinella palmiformis; assembly: GCA_025642065.1. NCBI lineage: Eukaryota > Metazoa > Annelida > Polychaeta > Terebellida > Alvinellidae > Paralvinella > Paralvinella palmiformis. The sequence continues at coordinate 77,281 of JAODUP010001368.1, read as the reverse complement.
ATATGGATGTAATAGATTTACATGTTTAAAAACACATAATTCTTTCCAGACAAACACATAATATATTCAGCTAGGAAAAACTGAAACAAAAAGATTAGTTTTTATCTTCTTTTTGAATGTATCAAGGGTCTTGCACTTTCTGATGGTCACTGGAAGATTATTCCATAAGGTTACAACAGCCTTTCTGAAACATCTACTATCGTATGCCACTCCACATGTTATTGGTACGGCTAAGAATGTTACAGACTCAGACCGTAGAGACCTTGTCAGCTGATACGGAATGACAAATTCCTCTAAGTACTGAAAGGCAGTCCCTTGAAGTGCCTTAAAAGTGTACACCAAAGTCTTGTACTGCGACCTGTATATAACCGGAAGCCAATGCAGTGAATTCAGGACTTGTTTTTTGTTCGGGGAGAATCCCCAGGCTGTCGCTTATTCGGCACAGCCAGGACTTGTGTCATACGTTCTCTTTTATGAGTGCGAGTGACTAACCTGGCAGAAGAATTCTGTACTTGTTGTAACCGTGTGATCAGTGTACTTGGAAGACCATACAGGAGAGCATTGCCGTAATTTAGCCGAGATGTTATCAGGGCATGTGCCAGTGTTTTGCAAGCATCCAATGTGATTTTCCCGCCGGATATGACCAATATTACGAAATTGGTAATAACAGGCTTTGGATATTGCATTTACTTGCCTCTCCGTGGTCAGGGATGTATCAAAATACACTCCTAAGTTCTTCTCTGAAGATGCTACAGAAACAATATTCTTACCTATCTGAAGCCGTAATTCCTCATTTATCCCAACCTGATGTTTTGGGTTAAAGATAATGAGCTCTGTCTTTTCCTCGTTTAACTTAGGCATGTTTGCGCTCATCCAAGTACTGATATCAGCCAAGCAAGTTTCCAATTTCTTTGCAATGTCGAACCAAGTTGTTTTGGCATGATCGCCATATAAACCTGAGTATCGTCTGCATAACAATGGTAGAGCAAATTATGTCGGCTACATATCGCACCAATTGGTTTTGAATACAAACAGTACTTACATGGTCCAAGTACCGATCCTTGTGGCACCCCAAAATTCAAGCACCTACCTTCTCATATCGTCACTCCTATTTCAACACACTAAGATCTGTCACTCAGATAAGACTTGATCCAGGACATGACACTTCCGGTTACTCCAAACGAATGCTCAAGGCACGTTTGAAGGCTCTTGTGATCTATGATATCGAAAGCAGCAGATAAGTCAAGCAGAACTAATGCTGCCATACACTTCCTATCTAAAGCTTCAGCAATGTCGGCTGACTTTAACTGAGGTATTATTAAAATATTATTTGCAGATGAGTGATGTATATATTTCATTACAATTAAGGAATTATTAACTTTATGTGTGGGGTTGTTGCTACTATTGTATATTAAATATATTCTAAATAGTATGTTTAATTAGTATATTATATTTATATCATATATGATAATAAAAATATCATATAATATTCCTCATGTCAATCAAAAGTTGATAATACCGTATTTCATTATGGTTGTTAGAAACCAACAAATATATAATAATTATTACTTCGAATTATCTCTTATCTTGACAATCATTATAATAATAATCTGAGCATATTGATTATGGCATAAATGGATGTCTTGATCCTGAAAATGTTATGTTATACATCAACATCATATTTCTACGTTACATAGGTAACAAGATATGGCGAATATCATATTTTGAGGGGGCCATTTTGAAATTCAAGATGGCAGCGGGGTTTACCACGATGATGGCGATGGGTACCTAGGCTTATATGAATCTACTCATTTTAAGCTATTTGTATGCCAATTTTCATGCTTTTGTCAAGTTTTTCCTTAACCGCTGTACTATGATTGTTTCCAGTAATCTGTTAGTATTCTTAATGTGTTTCATTTCTTAATATTTGTTAACATTTTCAGGTAACAGCTGCCTACTTTGATCGAGTAAGCTTGTCAGCCACAGGATTTTATAGGTAACCTATCTGTAAAATATCTACAATAAGTAATGTTTCTCATTCAAATAGCCTATTCGTTTTTTACACACACTTCAAAGGGTCTCTGGTAGTAAGGCACTTTATTAAGATATTAATAGTAGTAGTAATAGTATCCTTAGCCAAGGGAAACGTGGATGAGGAAATTCTATGTATGACGGCATTGTGTTAAATGTTCGAGGTGAAACTCGTAGTTCTACATTATAATAATAATAATGTATATTTAATAAAGCACCCTTACTAGCAAAGGCGCTGTACAAATAATATGCAATATAATAATACCCCAAATAATATGTCTGTAAAAACCCTGTAATGATTTAAAAGATAATAATTATTTATCTGTGAAAGCGACTTAAATAGGTTGTTTTTTAGAAGAGATTTAAAATTTCTAATATTTGCCGGCAACCTATTCCACAAAGTGGTGGCTGCAACATTAAGCGCACAATGACCATATGACTTGAGCCGAGACACTGGCACCTACAATAGTATCTGACTGGATGAGTTTTCGAGATGACTTTCTAATGGAAACCAGTTCACACAGGTATTCTGGCGCCATATCATTAATAGATTTATAAGTTATTAACAGAATCTTAAATGGATACGCTGTCTAACAGGTAGCCAATGTAGTTTTTGAAGAATTGGGGTGATATGATCATATTTTCTAGTATTTGTTACTATGCGAGCTGCACTATTCTGAATTCGCTGAAGGCGATTAATGTTATAATCAGATATGCCATATAACAGGGAGTTACAATAGTCTATACGAGATGTAACAAAGGCATGGACTACAGTTACAAGATGGTAGTAGGCAGCTCGGCATACTGATGTGACATGTTCATGTATGTTAATACATTGGTCAAAAATAACTCCTAGATTTGTTTACTGACCCATTAGGGGTAATCGAAGATGCACCCATATGTAATATTGGTGTCTTTAGGGATTTAACACAATGTGGTGATGCCAAATATAAAATATTTGATTTATTATTATTGAATTTTAGAAGATTTTGAGTCATCCATAGCCGAATATCAGCAATACAATGTTCTAAATTCTTCAAGAAGAGGAGAAATTTAACTCATTGTCAGGATCCAGTGATATATACAGTTGTGTGTCATCAGCATACAAGTGATATTTAACCCAATATCGCTGCGCAATGAGCCCCAAGAGGATAGGTATACATTGTAAAAACCAGAGGACCAAGAACAGAACCATGTGGTACACCAGATAACAAAAACTGAATGTCAGATAAAATACCATGAACAGATACTCTCTGGGAGCATTGTTCCAGATAGGATCTAAACCATTCAAGTACTTTACCTGATAGACCAAACATATCTTTTAACCTAGAGAAAAGTACATTATGGTCAACTGTATCAAATGCAGTAGACAGGTCCAGAAGAACAAGTATTACTGTCTTACCTTGGTCAATTGACATCATAATATCATTTTTCACCATAACCAAGGCTGTTTCAGTGCTGTGACTACTTTTATAGGCACACTGTAGTGATTCATTAAGGTTATTATTGATTAAATATTTGTTTAGATGGAAAGCAACTGCCTTTTCTATAACTTTAGATAAAAATGTAAGATTTGAAACAGGTCTGCAATTGTTTAGAATATTACAGTCCATAGTGTGTTTTTTTATTAATGGTTTTACAAGGGCAGCTTTTGTGGATCTTGGGAAAACACCCAGAGATAATGATTTATTAACTATATTTGTAATTGTTTTTTTTTTAGAACATCCAGACAATCTTTCACAAGCCATGTAGGCATAGGGTCAACTGCACAAAAAGCATTAGATGACTTTTTCAGCAACTGTCTGATATCAGTCTCTGTAAAAGGCTCAAATGTATCCATCATGTATATGTAGGACTCTTCTACCAATCGCTTACCCTGTGATAAGGTGCTGGACTTAAGACAAGAAATTCAAAGAGTGTATGGATCTTGGATTTAAGAGATACAGGGGAGATGGTTGTGTGTGGAACACAGTTCAAGGATGATTAGAATAAGCTTGTTAGATTGTTAGCATTTGTTCAAGCGCAGCACCGGGAGAGAAATAAATTTGGAGATTAGCTTAATACGAAAGAAGGGCAGTGAACCTTTTTCACGATATCAAAACAGTTGACAAAGGAAGGGCAGGATGTGTACAGAGTGAGCTGTTTGGAAAAGTCAGGAAAGTGATGGAAGCTCTGGGATGGAATTGTAGAAGGGGGAATGGTTGAAAGCCCTAAGAGAGAATAGCTCAGAAATGGAGAAGAAAAGATCAATTGGACAGATTAAAAGAGGGAAGGTATGTGGCCCCACACAGATCAATTGGACATGATTAAAAGAGGGAAGGTATGTGGCCCCACACAGATCAATTGGACATATTAAAAGAGGGAAGGTATGTGGCCCCACACAGTTAGTGGGCGAAATAATGTTTGAAGCTGGTCAGACCGGAGTGAAGAAGAGGAATATATAATATACAAGAGGAAATGTGACCCATTGGATTGTGTGTCCTATCAAGTGATAAAGTAGCTAAAACATGGAATAAAGGTATTGGAACAGGGTTTTGGAAAGAAGGTTAAGTGAGAAAGTGAGTAATGATGGAATGCAAGTTGTAGTCCACGAACTATTGCCAAACAATTGGAACAAATTAGTAAAAGGCTGAATGCACTCCTTTTAATAGCCTTAATAACATACTAAAAGTCCCTGTGTATCATCCTTCTTGAGCTTTTGTCATTATGACGTTATGACATCATAGTTCATATTTATATGAGAAATGGCGTTTTCAGAGATGTATTCTAGTATACATGAATATATCGATTGAAAATGTATTACCAAATGGCAATAAAGTAATTTAATTTAATCAATCCTCCAATTGCTGTAGCCATTTCCTTAGCAATGGCTGCATTGAACTGTGCAGGTCAGAGCCACTTTCATGCAGTGACACGATCGCTCACAGCCACTCTTGCAGTTGCAAGAAATGAAACTTTAACAGATTTTCAGGTGCAGATCCCTGACGCGTGAAAACCGGTTGTAGTTGATTGTAGCTGTCCATCTGCCAATTCCTAATCCCGTACATTTAGTGGCAGTTCTACTCCTAACCACTGCTGCACTCGGCGATAAATTCTGAATGAATGTTCCGTTGCTGCTACAGATGTCGGTGGTGCAGCTGCAAGCTGTATCTCATTCTAAATAGGACAGTTAACTACTGTTTTCATGAATTATCTATGTCTGTGAACATTCAGAGATTTTATGGTGTTGGATGTCAGCAGGAACTGTTCGTCTACAGATGACACGGAATCTGGTGAAGAGGTTGGGTCACTGAATACCTTCAACACACGATTCTGTAGATCCGGGTTCTTAAGAACAAGGGTAAATGCCTTCTTATTACCTTCTCTGTGCAAAGCAGATGTGGTGTCAAAGAGAAGAGCAAAGTGTTAAAGGCTTCTGTCAAACGCCGCTGAACACAGTTAATGAAAAACACTTTATTAGGACAATTTCCAGCTTCTTGTTTATACAGATATAGTTGGGTGTCTTGCCGTGACAACTTTATCAGCACAATAAGTAAGTCAGCATCAGTTCTTACCACAGCATTGTTGTTCTTTGATAGCTCTATTGCTGTACGAATAATCAACGTATCTGCAAGTGCTACATCACAATTCAGTATGTTCCAGATACCCACTCAGAACTTGAATAAACCTGTCTTTATTCTTTCCATTGGTCAGGAATATTTCTTGACGGATAGCAATTGGCATATCGTTGAGAGGAAAGACCTCAGTCTAGTAGCTGCAATTATAGCATGATTGATAACTTTGCACTCTGAACCAATGTCTTCCCTTATAATTTCAGCACCAATGTTCACGTTTCTCAGTCACACTGCATCTCCATTGGATCATCTTTGTTCATACCATGAGTTGTTAATAATCTTGAATCTTGTATCTCGAAAACAATCAACAGTTGTTTTTCCGCATCTGCTCGTGATGATAACATCACTATGAAAATGTTCGTTGTGTTGTTTTCTTCAATATCATCTCAGTACACAGTTCTGCAGATTCTGGAAGATATTCTGTGACTTTCCGAAGTAATACGTCGACTGAGTATTGAAATTCCATATTTTCTCTTAGGCATGAGAACAGTTTTTCAAAGGCATAACAATTGCCATGGTGTTTGGCTTCAGCAACCACTAAGTCAATAGCGGAATTAACACGCGATTGTACTACGTATCCCAATTCGTCAGCATGTTCAATTGCTACGTTTGCAATAGTGTCTCTACAGGCCATTGTTCGAACTTCATGTACACTTCTCCGCTTGCAAAAATGGTTTCCTCGTTTCAACTGTTGTGTCACAGTCGGCACCAAAAACAAAGCAATGTTGTTTAAAGTTAAATGATGGCAACGATGATATGAGAGTTTTGTGCTTCTTTAGAGAAGGATGAAACAGTGTCACATACTAGATTGGCGTATATAGTCTTTGTGGCATTCTTTGTGCACAAAGATGGATGAGAAGCTAGCCAACAGCTCTGTAATTGCGTCACCACATTGCACGCTTCTAATAATAATGAAAACTAGTCCTCTAGTAACAGCAAATGTTTCACCTGCTAAGAATTCTTTATTACATAGAAAACAATTACTCTCTATCCATGATGCCCGTCTTCACTAATGAAACATTTCTGAACATTTATTTTTTGTCATCCCCTGGCAAACAGGAAGAGAATGCATGTATCTCAAATACGACATGTTACAACATGACATCACAGTCGCTGTGCGTAATGATGTCATAAAACGACATCTATATTATTTGAAGCAATATTCTTTGTTAAATAATGAAGATGCCACTGTCAGTAAGTAGATGATTAATTCATCAGTTGCTCATGTGGTCTGTATCACTTAGCTCAAACATTATTTTATAGTTCAGTGACGTTTGGGATGTCATGATGTTATAACGGTAAAAGCTAAAAGAAGATACATGGGGACTTTAGTATGCTATTATGGATAGTTATAGGAGTGTATCTACCAGAGTTGGGGCGATTATAGGATGAAGGTAATCGATTACGATTACTTGAGAATACTGTGATTACGATTATGATTACGATTACATTCATTTTGAATGTAATCGATTACGATTACACTGTAAAGTAATCATGATTATAATCATGATTACAATGTATATAATAAAAACATGTATGTGATTCTTCATCAATATTCACTCAGTTAATTGTATAATACCGAAATAAACATGCTACAATATCTACATGTTGCTTTGTAAGAACCAGACGCATTTTATGGTATGTTCTTGAAATAAAATGTACAACAGACTTTGATGCCATTGTTACGATGTTAATTTGTTTTAAACTTTCTGAGATCAATATTCACCATAGAGAAAAGGAGAAAGTAATTCATTTGGTATGAATATACAGGTATTTATAGAGATAACTGAGATTAGTGCAAGATGAGATTACTGCAAACAATATAAATTGAATTGTTTGAATATTTGGGAAATGTATATTTAGTAACGAAATGGATCATGTGTGGCGTGGCTACAGCCAGGTAAGGTCTATATAAAATATAAGATAACTCGAATATAGTAAAACCACCAACGCTGACCCCCTCTGTAACTTGACCCCTCTGTAACTTGACCCCTTCTGTAACTTGACCACCTCTGTAAATGGACCACTTTTCAGTCTTAAATTATTGCTATGCTTCAAAATTGTATTTATCTTTTATAACTCGATAACCACTCAACTCCACACTTCCACCTTTATCTCGACCGGGGGCCACAATGTAGCCTTGTTTATGTTCACTAACGCATGCGTTAATTTAATTGGCTACTTGTCATCGGGCTGCTGGCCTATCAGGATCTTTTGGAGTTGTAGTTAAAACGACGGTGTCAGAAAAATGCCATGCACGATTGCTCGCTCTATGATTAACTTTGGCTAAACCATGCGAAAACAACACGAGTTAATCTGAAATGCCTGTTTATATGACTCATAATAGCGGCAACATCTGAAGTAGTGTTTCAATACATTTTCCTTTCATGTTCATAAAACTAATACACTGACAAATCATCACGTGTATGAATAAGACAGCATTCTCCCAATGAGTAAATCAATTATATTGTTATCTTTTTTCTAAATTTCTGGTATGATATAAACACATTGTGTAATAATGAAAGTAATCACTGTTTACTATTACATTTGCAATGTAATCGATTACGAATGTGATTATATTGCATCTGGAAATGATGATATGATTACTTGATATCATGTAATCGATTACGATTACCGATTACGATTACCCCAACCCTGGTATCTACCAAGTTTCAGTTTTTTACTACATTTTTCCGATATCGGCCCAAAATGGTCTAATATTACTGACCTATTGGATATATGCCCAGGAAAGGGACCACTGACGCATTATTCATAGTACAGCAGCTACAAGAGAAGTGTCTGGTAATGGTAAAAACAAAGAATCGGAAAGTGAAGAGTTTAGGATAAAGGTCGAGGTACATCAGGGATCGGTGCATAGCCCATTACTGGTCATGACGGGTATGGAACCATTGACATGTGAGGCTAGAGAGGGATTACCGTGGAAGCTGTTGCATGCAGATGATTTGGTGTTGACGGTTGACGGCATGGGGAAGGTTGAAGGAAAAGGTACTGAAATGGAAAGAATGAATTGAGGCAAATGGGTTGAAGTTCCAAATCAGAAAAACCAAGGTGATGTTCTCAGGGAAGAAATGTGATGATATTGAGAGGACATAGAAATGCCATGGGTTATCTGTGAGAAGGATGTTAAATGTAACTCAGGATAATGCAGAAGGTGTGGTGGATGAGTCAATAAGCGGTACTCAAATATGAAAAGTTCGATTTTGGATGGATTTGTGTGATGTAGAGGCTATCAACATACAGGAAAATGGATCTGATATATGGTGTATGTCTTAACAGAGTTTGATATTTGTGTTATCGGTAGAATATGCTGAGTGAGGGTAGAAGAGCGAATTCAGCCCCAATGGCGAGAGTGCGTTGAGCAAGCAAAAAGCTTAGAGATCTTTCAGGGGGTTTTGACAAGGAAGCTTGTGTCATTTAAATTACAAGGGAATGCAATGTATATAGGACGATTTGTGCTGATAGTTATGAGAATGCTGCGATTTATTTGTAGTATGTCTCTGAGAGACAAAGTATCACGTATAGAGCTGAGGGAGCGAATCGGGATTGAACTGGTACCTGAAGTTGTCGAAGGGATAAGTTGATGGGGCTTGGAAGTGTATTAAGGAAAGATGATGATCACGAAGTGAAGAGCAGCATGTTGTATGAGGTGGATGGTGTGAGGGTTGAAGAAGAGTGAGTATGACATGGAATCAAGTGGTGGAGAAGGATATGAGAGAGTGCGGGATAATAAGGTAGTGGTGCACAATTGGATAAAATGGAAAAGACCGGTGTGCCAATCCCCTCCTAAGATAAAAAAAGAACTGTCTTATTTTATTATTGTTGTTGTTGTTGTTATTAATGTTACTATTATTATTATTATTATTATTATTATTATTATTATTATTATTATTACAAAAACAAGTCTATAAAATATGTATAAATTTCCTGCTGAAGGGTGGGCATATTCATGGTTGAACTGACAATAGCAAGGATAGCCAGCAGACCTCTTGTGACCAGGATTCACACTAAAATGATTCTTCTTCTCGCATTTCATCATGTCTGTTTAAATGCAGAAATCGCCTGTTCCCTTAAGCTAACTATTCTAAAACAAAGTGGCCATTATGCATTAACGTTTAAATTCACTTTTAGAAACAGATTTCACTATTTTATTCTTTTAAATTTCAGTGAAGTTTAATAGACCTCTAACTCGGTACCAACTTGATTATGAAAATTCAGCTTTTCACTGGATTGTGTTCATTGTACTTATTATTATATAGTTTCTGCTATTTTCCAGACCAGATATGCCTAGTTGTGGTTATGACTGGGAGACAGGTGAAGGAAGAACCTGGATTTATTACACTTCTGGTGCAGCTTGCTCTGAGGTTGAAGTGGACATAATTACAGGACAACACGTGGTTGGTTTGATGTACATCTGATGATGTCATTACCAGAACTACATATCTTAGCCTAACACTAAACAAATGAAATTATTGGAACCCTCTTAATGTTGGAAATAATTATCAAACAATGATGATAACATACTTAATTCCATTCATTTTGTTGTTTACTTTTGCTAATCATGAAGGCAATGTCATACTACTGACATAGATGAAGTTTTTTTCTTCTAAAATTCATAAAATATACATATGTAGGTAAGAAGAGTTGACATTGTCATGGATGTTGGCAAAAGTTTAAATCCTGCAATAGACATTGGACAGATAGAAGGAGCCTTTCTTCAAGTAAGTTCTTTTTAAACTGACCACGGCACGAACTTTAACCTGTGTGTCAGTCAATATTTACATAATAAGATTTTTCTCATTATTGAAATATATAATATATATATATATATATATATATATATATATATATATATTTAATTTAAATTTGTCTTGGATATTCACGTGGGATTATATGCCCATTATATCCCCGAAGGGTGGGAGGAATAAAACTGGTAATAATAATAATAATAATAATAATAATAATTAATTATTATTAATTATTATTACAAACATCTATGGCGTCAATATCATCGAAAAGAATCGAGCTCGGTGGCGCACCTAGTGGAGGGGTTAGGCAATCTCCTAGCCATGATTGAATGCTAAATTGTTTAACAAATGATCGAGTGCAGCGGAAACGTATGAAAACGTAGGAGGTATAAACCTGTCTGAGTCGGGTCAGCAATTGAAAAGCATGGAAAAAAGATACGAAGGTTCTCCGGAAGGAAATGTTCGATAGACAATGGTACAGAGTTTGCAAATGATGATGCGCGCTTGAACGGGGAACCAGTGAAGGTATTTCAGGAGTGGGACAAAATTGGAAAACCGTGGAGCCCGTGTAACAACCCTAGCTAAGCATTTCTGAACACACTGAAGTTTTGCAATATCCTTTAATTCGATGTTATAAAGAAGGGAGTTGCAGTAATCAAACCTACTAGTAATGAGAACTGTAGCAGCGGTTTTGGCTATTGAAAGTGATAATAGCGACGACTTCAACCAGGGTCTCGAATATGGTATAAGCAGCAGCAAATGTCAAAGAAATATGTTTTCAGAAATTAAAATCGATATTAAATGTAACACCAAGATTACGTACATTGTGTGATGTTCTGATTAAGGATGGGCGTTGGGAAGAAAGTTTCCTGCTTTGTCTGGATGTACCAATAATAATTAAATCTGTTTTGTTGGCATTGAGCCTAAGTCTATGGTTTGTCCTCCAGACAGATATATAACAGAGACAGTTACCTAGCGGTTTAGGAGAAAGATCTGTATCTGTTGTACATAAAGATATGTATATTTGGTTGTCATCTGCACATATATGATGGTCTAATTTTTGGCTGCGTAGAATAGTGGTATACGGAGTAAATAGGAGCGGTCCTAGAACATAGCTTTGAAGGACATCGCAAAACAGAGGAACTGCCTCCGAAAATCCTTTCTTATTTTTATTGCTTGAAACCTATTTATTACGAATGAGCGGATCCAAGTGTGTGCTGTGCCCGTTATGCCATACCAATCAGAGAGTCGATGTAGGAGAACAGAATAATCAATGGCGTCAAAGGCTGCAGATAAAGCTAATTGTGTTAACGCTGTGACCTTACCTATATCTATGTTTAGTGATATGTCGTTATTAACTTTCAGTAGAACGGTTTCTCTAGAGTGATGTTGTTTGTAACCAGACTGAAAAACATTAGACAACTGATTACAGTTTAAATGAACGTTTAAATGACTCGATATGATTGTTTTCTAAAGATGGTTTCTTAAAAGGGAAGTTTACATGGGTATGGTTAAAATGAGAAGGGAATACTTCGGAGCTTAGTGATCAATTTATTGTCTTAGTGTTTTGGAACTATTAATGTGTGAAGATAGGATTGTAGCAGAAATGTAGGGATAGGATCAAGTTCACAGGACTTATTAGGGGATGATAAAATTCGTTTTGCAACTTCAGTAAGTGGGGGTGATTCCAACACCGATCAAGGATGATGTACAACTGGAAAATCAGTATCACAACTCAAAGGCATGAATTCGTGTGATCCTTTCCTTGAAATGTCTGGAAAAAGTGATGCGGAGAAAATTAAAGTGATTCATGCGCTAGCAGAGTTTGTATGGAGAGTCATATTTATACAGTTGACGAGTTGTTGGAGATCATGATTCTATAAAAGTCAGATTTAGCTTTATTCATTTAGTGTATTAAAGAGAAATGGCACTGTTTAGTATATCCAGATCTATTAAGTTGTGTGCTTGATTATCTCCATATGCGTTCTAAATAGTGACAGTTTTATCATGGTTTCGTTTTCCTCTTATCTCTGTGTACCAGTTGTAATTATAGACAGTTTATTCTTTGACTATTAGAAAAATATTGTCAATGTTACTAGCTACTTGTTATTGTAATTACTTTTACTATCATCCATTTTCGGCATTTAATTAGTGTACTAGTTAATTGTAACTGGAAACGTTATTACAAGCGAACTTCATTATGCGGAATCCAGGCCAGGATCACCTATACCCTGAAATTATGGTGCTTCCGCTGTCCCTTCGCTCCCACAAATTAGGACTGAATATGAGGATCTATCAGTTAAAAGCATTTTAAATGCATACCGCCATTACGATTGATCAATCTCGCACTAGTTCTACTGTCAGACGTGATTTTAAATGATTTTCGCGTATTAATGGCAGACACCGCGATATTCTTCAAAGAAAACAGGCTTTTAGCGATTAACAAATCAAACCGACTGATAACATATTTGTAATTACTCCATCTACTTTAATGACAGTAGAAAGGCTGATGTTAAACTCATAGCATATATTTTCTGACCTGGATCAAAGCAGTTGAGATGATTTCTAGTAAAGTATGGCGAAGGCTAGCTGGTATCTCATTAGCCAGTTCTTAACTTAATTGGGAATCTTCGCAATGAAAAGCACCTTTGGTTTCACCGTATATTTAGCTCCAAATGTTGACCAAAGAATTGTACGCAGAACGGAATAGCAGGAAAACGATCTTTTTAACCCTGTGCTACTCCTCCCGTTTCCTCTATAATTTAAGCATTATATATCATATCTTGTGTCGTTCACCTGTTGACTAGGGTACAATTTGGAAATGGGAAATAAATATTCATATTCGTATTCCAAAATATGTTTTCAGTGAAACGAACAATATTGCTTCCGTTACTGGAACAGAGATATATTACTCTTTTATGTTCGAGATGTATACTTTTGGAAAGGAGCATGAAACTATGTTCCAGGATTTGTTGCAGTTGATGGCTTCCAAATTGCGGCAATCCCAACTTCTACCCGACAATGGATTAGCTCTTAGTAATGCAATTGCCACTTTAATGGTGTCTATGACTACGTTTTTAGTTCAAGAAATAGATTTGAATGCTTCCCAAACATGAATATTTTCATCTCGATTATAATCGTTTGAAAAGTCATATTTTACATTTTGTATTTGTATCTTCTCCTAAGAAATGAAAGATAGTCCAAGTGATGTAAGCCCCTTTCAAGGATGTAATATCATACCAAACTAGAGAGAGAGAGAGAGAGAGAGAGAGAGAGAGAGAGAGAGAGAGAGAGAGATGAATGGAAGAGTTCTTCCTATGTGAAAATCCTGCATGACTTTCATCGCTGACATCAGATAAAACTTTGCATTCATGAACTTGATTTAACAGAGGCAGTTTATTCGGGTGTATGGTATCACTGAATGCAGTAACATTATCATTAAAACGCCCCTCAATGAATTACTGGTACTGTGTTATACCAAGGTCTTCTGAATTATGATAATGTGTGTTACAGTGTCGGGCGTTATCACGTTGGTATCAAGTTCGTAAATATCTGTGATTTTATCGAAAAATGGGTTCAGAAGTTCTTCTAACATATCCATGGCACCCTCGACATGAGATAGAAAGGTCTTCGGCACAATAGGTATTTGTTTATAATGGTGTTTTGTGTCGTTCTTATCCATGGAATGTTTGTCGTCGTACACAAGCGTGCCAGATTGTGTTACTAAACGGCTGAACAGGTGTGAAGAACCAGTTTCTAGTTTTGTTTTGTTGTTTTTTGAGTTAATACATATCATACGAACGATTATGGGTAGTATGGAGTCGGATGAGCAAACATATTCACCACTATATTACCAACACTATGGACGGATGCACAAATGAAGACTACATAATAATCTAAACTCTCTACGAGTGTTATGTTCACTTTTCTGACATCCATAATCATCACCTCCAGTGCCTTCTGAAAATACAACTTAATTAATTGGTACATTGCATTAAATGTTCATTGGTCATTGATGGATTTACAATATGTATCACATCGACCAATGTGTACATATCATCTAACCTCTGGAGTTAGGCATCTAGTTCATCTGCTACTTCTTTATTATTTATAATTTTTACATGAATCAATATATAATGGTGTATGATCTGAAATAAATGTCAAATATAAATTGGTTTTCTGAAACACGATGACGACATGAGAAATGTTGTCCTAGAACAGTACGAAAGGTATAAAAAGAAGATATCTAATATGATTTCCTTTGTGTATCCCATTGGATTGTTTGAACTCCAAAACTTATATAAAGACACTAAGGCTAAAAAGGAATCATTTGAATCGAGTTGAGGCAAAAAACTTCTGTTTCGTGGCGGCCATATTCAATTTTTACATGGAATTCGTTTGAGTGAAGTCATGGTTCCCGCAATATATGAAATTATCATACAAACCATAGGAAAGGTTTTATGCTTACTTCCAGAACCGCACACCTCCATCAAATACTGTTTCACTATGATACTTTCTGTTAAGTATTATGTTGGTACTGAACAGACCTTCAGATTCAGAAATTTCAGTGAGCACCAAACACGCGTTACTGCCAAGTTCACACGTACGTCATAGTCTCGCGAGATTGCCATGTCGGTGCGATGTACAATAGTAATTTGATAATGTTACAAGGAAACGGCAAAGCACTGATTAAATACGTCACATTCCATCAAGAAAAATGTGACTTTGGTATGTGACTAGTATAAGAATAAGTCAACGTATCAGAAAATCTCGCTTCCAGGATTTATCATATTTACTGACTCATCTATAGTTCTATCTCGGGGAAATTTCTAATATATCGTCCCTCTGTATTTATCATGTTAAAATTACACTTTCCTAAGAAAGAAATTCTGGCTTTACGAATGTCGAAATATTCCGAGTGTTACTAACAATATTGCCAAATAAAACGTGGCGAAACATTTTTCTTGAAAAGAAATAATCACATGATGTTCATTGTGATAGCTGATAATTTAAAACTTTTGCTGGAAAGACCAATTATATTTTCCTTCTCGGCTGTATTCAAAATACAACTTGAAAAGAATTGAGAATAATGTTCGGATGCTGGTTAGTCGATGGCAATTAACAAAATGGAATAACATCAGATTGAACGGATTAGACACCATTTATTCTTAAAATTACAAAATATTTCTCTGCAGTTGCATTCGTGTATATATTTTTCTATGAGAATGTTTAATAAATTAAACAAAAATCAAAATTAATTACATAATAAATAAGTGTCATTCGAGTGTTTATATGCGTGGACGTTAATAGTTATGAAGATACATCAAATAGTAACGTCAAATATGTGTGCACATAGTGGTTACAATAAGATTAGGAAATAAGTTATTATTTAATTCAAGGAATAATCATATTTTATTACAGGGTTATGGTCTGTATACAATGGAAGAATTGAAGTTTGATAAGAATGGCCGGCTTACGACGAGGAATGCCATGGGATATAAGATACCACGTGTTACTAATGTTCCAAGACAATTTAATGTAACACTGCTGAAAGATTCTAGTAATCCTTATGGTGTATATTCTGCCAAGGTATATGGCACCCTTATCGAAGAATATATTGCCACAGATATATATATATATTGTTTTTACAATTTATTATACTCCCTGTTCTAAAACAAAAACACACTGAGGTTATAATACTATACATGCAGGCATACTCACGCACATTTTGATCAATTTGCCAGATTTATTCAACATCAGATAGTTAAAATAATAGTTAAATTTAAACTAGTACAATATTGTTGTTGTGGGATGTGTGGTATTGTTGATTTTGATTATTATTTTATCTATAGGGTATTGGAGAACCACCTCTGTTGTTGGCCCATACCGTGGCTCTGGCGATAAGAGAGGCCATACAAGCCTACAGGAAAGACATTAACCAAAATGGCTACTTCCAACTGAATTATCCAGTTACACCTGATAAGATCAGAGCTCTCTGTCCAAAATAAATTATACTTACATGTGTTTCAGTTCAATACACGTGAATCACAATTTAAGTGAAATATTGTTATTAATCATTATTATTCGGCTACTTATAAAGCTGTTGACATTCATGCCATCGGTAAGTGGGAAGAAGTGTATTTTAATGTTAACTTTATGAGAAACTTTCGTAAACATCTTCATTAATGTTTCATAAATTTTGTCCTTCCTGTGTTTATGGTAGATGTCCAGAGGTAGTCGGTGGATAAATATTTTGTTGATTATGATTTGATGTCATTTTGTTATTCGACTAAAAGTAACCTGCTATCGTCATGTATAATAGTTTTTACTCTTGACAAAAAACAATCATTTCATCAGAGGGTACATGTGTATGTAATGTGATTAAAATATAAAACATACAACTAACACAAGCAAATGCACAACGTATAATTACCGCTTTGTGCATGTTAAGCCATCACCTTCACGAGCATTATGACTGAAATGCTTTAAAACGAGAGTAAATTAATCTTATTCTAGATGAGAAAGATCGAAAATGGATTCATCACTAATGCAGTGTTGACATTTTTCATGTCCAGTTGACCTTGAGAAAGTTTCTTTAAAATAGAGATTACATCAATAATTAAATAAATGTCGCCGCGAAAAATGTACGGATACTTTGGCGTCGTATACGCTAAAATTAAAGATGAAGGCAGATTATCAATTTTGGGGAAATTGCATCAGACCTATTATTAAAGATAATATAATGGCTTTAATGAAGTGTCCTTAGTAGCAGAAGCTATTCAAAGGCGAACCATGCAGAATGGGACGCCACCTCCCCAGATTGCTGCTCTAAGGCGCTTTATAGTATTATTATCGACTCACTCAGGCCTGTTCCAATCCAGCACATATCTCAACTCCCAAGGGAGCATACAAAGCATATTCACATTATAGGCGCAAAACGTTGCTCAAGTGCATACTGATCACGTCCTGTCAGGTTTTCATTTTTTATGGATGAGTCAATCAGTCGCCACATGACAGCTTTGCAGCTTCGGAGCCTCGAAACCGTGACTCTTTGTTTGTGAGCCCTATGTTCTAACTAACTGCGCTATCACGGCTCAATATATATACTACTACGAAAACTTAAAATTAGCCTATATAATTTGGACAACAAATATACCGGCTTGGACTATCTACTTGCATAAGAAGTCATGATAACTGGACCAGTCCAAAACCGCCAGAATATGAAAATGTGTGGGGAAATATAGTCCTAAACTGCCAGTTTAAGTGTGAAATGGTGTGGCCTCTATGATTACCAGCTTATGGAAATGTGATAAGAATTGTGCAGCCCTAGACTAGAAGCTTGCATAAAAAGTGATAAGAACTGCACTTTCCTATACTACCAGTTTATGGAAATTTGATGAGAATTGTAGTCTACCATATTATTAGATACATTTAACAATAACTGTACAATCTAAGAGTACTATCTTGTATAAATAAGATTCGAACTGTACAGTTCTAGGATATTAACTTCTGGAAATGTGATACGCAAATGACAAGCCGCAAATCAACAAATATGTGAATGGGACTGGACATGCAGACTAAGAATTGGTGAAAATATAAACAGGACTACACCAGAATAAATAAAGTACCTGGTGGAAAAGCTGTGACCATGCAGAAGTCCCAACGTTAGGAAAACCCACAGAGCGTTTGTACAAGTTCGGTTCTGATTAAAAGAAAAATCCGACAATACAGGTTAGTCAGTATTAAATAATACCAGTAGGATTCTCCGTGCTGAACTTTCTATCATGTGAGAGGATGAACATTTCCAATTGTAATCTATCAAACCAATGAATTACTAACAGTGTTATTCCGAACAGGAAATAAGTAACCAATATCCGGTAACATGACTTACAAGATTATCTGCAATCTGTCTATGGTTGTATCACTAATTACCAGAATTTATCATATTACCTGAATATCAATTAACATTATACATACAATAATATTTAACATTACTAATAAATAATTAGACAAAACAGAACCCGGATTAAAGCAATCACTATTTCTAAGACGACTGACATCCATATTTGTTTTAAACAAAACAGTTTACATCATTTCAAACTCAGATTATAATTATTAAAATTACTAGTACGTACATAACAATCTTCTATCTAAATAAAATTATTGGTTTTTAAATCTATACTCAAAATAAAGAAAATGACTTCAGTCTGAGGCTGATGCTGGATGCTCTTTTAATACGAAATATCTGCACGGGGGTGGGGTGGGGGGAATCAAGTAGTTGACAGTCTATGTATAACATGTGATGAAACAGGTTACAGTCAACCAAACAGTTATCTTACAAATAATCTGTTAGAAAACAATTACCTGACATTGGACAATATCAGTGCGAAACAAAAATACCTCCCAAACAAGCCACTTTTTATTTGAACACATTCCAAAGTGGACATACATAAGCATCAGGAGTGTTGGTTATTATATATAAGCCATCATTTTCTCATCACAGTATATAGTCTCATATTTAGAATTGTATGATGTCCGGTCACATCATCGTTGCTGCCACACATCACTCCATCAGACCATGAATATATTGGTGCTCATGTTTGGAAAAGAAGTTAGTCATCAACTAAGCTTTAACATTACAAACTCAGTTATATATGCTCATTAATGAAGCTGCTTTATTTGGTAGCTGTTTAAAATCTAGGTATAAATTTCAAAACGCTATAACAAGAAATATAACTTATAAAGCCTGATGTTAACATTAATCGGTGTTAATACACCAATAAGTACATTATAAATCATATATAGAAACGGGTTACGTGTTCTTGCTATGCACGATGCATATGACATCACAAATCATCAACATTTTCACAGAACAACATTATATAACTTTATTCTAGAACTGTGTGTGTGTAGTTTGGGGATTTACCCCAGGCTGTCGTAGACTGAGCACAGCCTAGTTATAGAACAACAATATCAAATTATTAAATACTTCTAAACCACACACCATGTTATCTGGACTAAGATGGACAACATGCCAACAACTTTATAGGAAAAGATACATCATGCGATCACACATATGCCTGAATATGTGGCATTGGCTTGTCTAAATACTACCCAGTTTAATAACGTAGATAATGGTTTACTCTCATCTGTCTTGATAACAGTCTACAGAAAGTCTGTTGCTTGTTCTCTAGCCGTATCTATCGAAAATACGAGGTACATATATCTAGCATTAAACTAAAACAAATACCATACTCATTAGAAGAAAAAGAACATCATGCTGTTTTTGTAAATAAGGACAATGTATAATATTATATTATTGTCTGAATATCAATTACTTCAAACACAAGTACATATTTTGTAGAACTTGCACAGCCACAAACTAGCTACTCTATTTAGTAACAAATAACATATAAATAGTTCAATCATTTGGAAAGAAAACATTTCATTGACTGACAATTGTAGGTCAGTAAGCCTTCATACCATGACCAAAGTTAAACAAATGTGCACGAAGTTCAAATTTTTATAATGGTTATTCATTGAAAATATTACAATTGACAAGACTGGTTTATCTTTTCTAACTTAGGCTATCTATTTTAGCTAATTATTTTGGGACAACTAAACCGATTAATTGGCTATTAGACTTTGGTGTTCACTAGATTTGATGTCTAGTATAACACAAAATGTATTTCCACCACTTTCATCAAGCTAACAAAAATACACTAGTGACAAAAGTTATCTTAAAAAGAAAGATTTTTAAAATTAATTTTCATAATGCTAACCACTTTTAATAAGACAACAAGCTGGAAAATACTAATTAATGCGGTATCCTCAGTCAGAGGTGTGATATCATGAACCCGTATGAATTATATGCATCACCCACGGTGTCTTTAAACAAAGGCACCATTTTGTTTATCACTGAAATGAGGCATTACTATGTATTCACTACTGACAAATAACTACCTCTGGTCATGAGCCATTTACATAATGTGCACAACAGTAACTTTGGTAAAATCGTATAAGGCCACTGATATACTAATATTATTATTATTATTATTATTATTATTATTATTATTATTATTATTATTATTATTATATGCAATTATTTACATAAAACATACTTGATGATATATTGCCTATTTAAGTGACTGTTATTAGTAAGAGAATAAGAAAACATAAAATAAGTATGAACATACCAGAAGATACCAGCTGGACAATACCACCAAGAGCACAAAATAGTGGTATGACGTCTGAGTTGGACCACGCTGAGGCGATACAACCTCCTATTGTCTGTCAGAATTGTGTACGACGTTATTATACAAATTAGGATGAAGATATAGCAAATTGACAATTGGAGTCTTCAATTATGTAATAAACAACATTTTACACATACCACCATGTTCTTTAACTGTAATGCAGCAAATTCGTGTAGCACCTGGATAAACGTTCGGAGGCTATTATATTTATGATCTGAAATTTAAAAAAATAACGGGGCACAGTTTTCTTTATTTAATTACTTTTATAATTACTTCCTAAAAATCCATTATGTTTTTATGTCACGAAGCACACGTCATATCACTAAGTGTAATGTACGTATGTATTTAGCTTCAGCTTATACAATATTGCAATAAATGGGATTGAACTGTCCTAGTTTTGAGACCATCTAGCCGATATATAATAATAGAGAGTTAATTATGGCCTGAAATAAAAATTAGTTTCCTCAAATTATTTTCAAATGAAAATATATAGAACTTTCATCTCCTACCGTTAACATGTTGATCTATAATATTTTGGATATAATCCTCAATTGCTGTCAATGTAGTTGCAGCTCCGAACGTTATTCCCGTTTCCATAGCAACAATGCCATTCATTTCATCAATGTGTGACACAAACAACAAAACTGGATAATGTTTATCTTTGTGATGTCTCATTAAACCTGTACTAAGAAGGTGGTAATAAACATTGAGTGAAAATAACTATTGTTGAAATAAATATTTTGTTTCTGAAAATCGGATAGCAACAAATATAATATTACTGAAAAGAAAATGGTTTAATTTTCAAATATAAGAGATCATTACTATCGCAAACTTTGTAGAATTGAACTGAAAAGTTTAGCAACGATTACATTAACAAGAAGACTACTTGATTACTTGAATTCATCCGACACCAACCAATAATTGTATTTCCTGACATAATATTTTATATATGATACAATGATTTTAAGTACAGTAAGTGCTTCAGGGTTGTAGGTCTCATCCGAGTCTCTGATCCGGAAATAAAGACCAAAGTCTGTTTGTCCAAGTCATCCGATAATTGTAAACAAACGTTGTTTCAAACAAAAGCCTTTCAAATTTATGGCAAATAAAATACTCCAATCTTGTCTCAGATATTAATCAGTTTACTGCAAACATATAGTTGTTATTAAACAAAGATAAGAGTTTCAAAGATATAATCCGAATAATAACAATAATATAAAAGAAAACGTATCATTTAAACTTTTTACTGAATGGTTCCCCAAAAATATCAGTTTGTCAGATTTATTTGTCATTGCCTCTGTGACAATGTTCAGAATAAATGCATAACTATGTGGATATGGAAAACATGGAAAACCATCGCTTACTCTGTTCTAAACCCATTATTTGTTGAAGGAAGCCCCGGAATTGAATGTGATAATAATAATATGTGATATTTATATAGCGCCCTATCCGGCTAGCTCGCTGCTCTAAGTGGCTTTATAATATTATTATACCTGACTCAGACAATCAGGATGTCGTATTTCCAGTTCTTCCATAGAACGCATAAACGGTACAACTCCCAGATATTATGTACACGAGAGGAAGAAAACATGGTGCTTCTTCACTGTCTAATTCAACTGCAATAAGGTGACATGAGATGTATCTTAATCTAGAACCATGACCAAATGCTACCTACATTTCACAGTCTTGTAAAGGACTTGGTATCGCAGCGTTGAGGAACCACCACATCAACATATTTCGCATGTTTCATTAACTTGATTAATTGATGCTTACATGAATAGGAAACAGGAGTGCAGTACAACTCGGAGAGGTCAAAAATGAGTGTTATGCCACCCAATTTCTTAGCCTAGGTTGATTACCAGCTGATGCAATACATAAAGTCCATTTTATAGAAAACTTATATCAGTTATTTATAATGTATGTACACAAATTGTCTAAAATATGACTGCGATGAGTCTAGTCTGTCAGCAGGATGTCGATACATTTCTATTGCTCCAGTTCATCATATTGAACCTCTACACTCACCAGTTCCCTCTTCTTCCAAGATACCTGATGCCGGCGGGTCTCTCATAGTTGTTTATTTTAGGCCACAAACTACGATTATATTTGAGGAAACAAATATCCTCAGTAATATAGCGAGATACATTTCGCGAAAATTACCCCCAAAAAAATGTGTAGTAAATGTGCGGCATGTTTAGTCGGCGATTTAAATCAAGGAAACTTCCCATGTGTTTATTGCTGCTAAAGAGTATCAAGAGTTTCTCACTGGCTGTCATGTTGTACCCAGTTCATATTTAAAGGAAGTGTGTACATTGATAGAAGCAGAATTCCGTAATAATGTTGAAAAGATGATACGCATGAGTAAAGTTAGATGTAAACTAGTTACACTTATGCTAACAATGTAACAAGGAAAATTAGAGTGTGATTCTGGTAAAACATTAGAGTTTGTTGTACACTTGTATATTAATATCCATCTGCACCATGTTTTACATGCGAATAGTAGACAATTCAATATTTTACTAATGCATGAAATTATTCTCCAATTTCAGCTTTGCAAAATGTTCACTTTCTAATATTCTACAAATGTTTATAATGTCTGCTACTTTCAGTTGGTAGAATGTCATCAGAGAATCTGAATTTATGATAATATATGTAACGTTTATATTTACTTCATACGTGTAACTTATATTTAAATTGACGAATAAAACAATTTTGTATTTGGGTTATGTGTTCAATCATTAATACATTTTCCCAGGTTTCTACTCCATATGTTTTAATGTCGTTATGAATGCATTGCATAATTTCATAAAAAAACATTTTAGTGAGATATAAATCATTATAATATCAATAAATAATATAAAGCAGAACAATTCATTTGTTGAATAATTCAAGATCACCTTAATAGCTCGATAGAGTGTGTTATTTTGATCTCAAACTATATTCATCTCAAATGATAACATGTACACATAATAAAGTGAACTGATTTAACTCACTGCTTTGTTTTATTTCCAGAATACATTTGCCCATTGACCAATATATTTTAAGCATGGTGATTATGTGAAAGAAACGTAACATAGTGTCTGAAATACATGATCAGTTATAATAATGGTCATACCATAACCATAACCCACCTTGCATTGTAAAACATCATGCAACTAATAATTCCACACTACGTAATACACTATTTAAGTGTAACCAAATGCAGGAGCACAAACCTTTCTAATTCAGTTTATACTACCAGCCTACACATTCACTATACTCTAGATGCCACTATGGTTTCTTGCCCCATTTATTTCACTTTTATCCTTAAATATTTCCAGTTAGATTGTCCAATGCCTTCTTGAATATTTCAATTGGTAAATATCGGCCAAATGCAAACTTCTCTTTTGAAAGCCCATTCGACGTTAAGTTAAAATGTACCATGTTTTCAGAAAGGCGGCGCTGTTAACTGTTTATTTCACACATTGGCATATGTTATAACCAGCTGCCTCGTCTTATTCTATATGGTGCTTGATGTCTTTGAAGGATATGGAGACCAACAGCAGTCGAAATCTGAATTTCAGCAGAATTACTAACCAACCATAATTTAAAGTTTTCCTAATAGCATATAATACATTTAACGTGCTGCTTTCTTCTTGATCTCATGACTGGTTACTAGTTGGAGTAACCAACGATGACTTAACAACGGAAAGTGAAGTCTCATTCTGGATGGTTCGCTCTTGAATAGCTTCTGTAACTAAGAACACTTCATAAAACTTGTTTTATTATCTTTAATTATAGATCTACTCAAATTGAAAATATGCCGTTCGTAGTGATAATTTGTTTTAATAATTTATGTAATCGTTTCATACAGAAACTCTCTAAGTCTATTCGACTAAAAATGCCAAAACTGCAATAGTTAGAAATCTATTTTCGCTATTTCTCCCCTACAATAAGTTTATTTTACTCTCGTCTTAAACCCTTTCAGTCATAAAACTCGTGAATGTGATAGTAGCTGAATACACATAAAGCGCTAATTATACGTTGCTCATTGGTCTTAGTTAGTTGTATATTCTCTATTTACACAGTCCCTAGGCATGAATTCCAGGAAGAAATATTGTTATCAAGAGTACAAAAAGATTCTACATGACGATCACAGCAAAAGTAGGTTATTGTAAATTGAATTACAAAATGACATAAAATCATAATCAACAAATTTAACCACCGCCGACATCTGGACATATAAAAGTAGGTTATTGTAAATTGAATTACAAAATGACATAAAATCATAATCAACAAATTTAACCACCGCCGACATCTGGACATATATCACAACCACAGAAAGGAAAATACTGATGAAGCATCAGTGAAGATGCTTAACAAAGGTTTCATATAAAGATAGTATTAAAGTAGTTACTCTCGACTTACTGACGGGGTGAATGTCAACAGTTTTATCAGTAGCCAAATAATGATAATAATAATAATAATAATAATAATAATAATAATACACCTGCGGCATACAATTAAAAACATTGTAGAATATTTCAAAACATATATGATTGTTGTTTGTTAAACCGAAAGAAAAGAAGAAAAAAAAGAATTTATTTTGGACAGAGAGCTCTGATCTTATCAGGTGTAACTGGATAATTCAGTTGGAAGTAGTCATTTTGGTTAATGTCCTTCCTGTAGGCTTTTACAGTCTCTCTTATAGCCAGGGCCACGGTATGGGCCAACACAAGAGGTGGTTCTCCAATACCCTAAATATAACAATAAACACATATATAAACAATAACACACACAACCAAACAATAATATTGTAGTAGTTTAAAATTAACTATTATTTGAACCTTATGAAATTGTATAACTATTTGCTCTTGAATAAAACTTGTAAGTAAAATTAACTAAAATATGCGTGTATGCATATATATATATATATATATATATATATATATATATATGATAATACATTATCCGATAAGAATGCTATATACCTTGGAAGAATATACAGCATAAGGATTACCAGAGTCCTTCAGAAGTGTTACATTAAATTGTCTTGGAACATTAGTAACACGTGGTATCTTATATCCCATGGCATTCCTCGTCGTAAGCCGGCCATTCTGATCAAACTCCAATTCCTCCATTGTATACAGACCATAACCCTGTAATAAAATATTATTATTACTTCAATTAATTAATTAATTATTTTCTAAAAAGTATTCTAACCACTGTCTTTATACTAACTATCTCTTAGTTTACTGTTTGATGTATCTTCATAATTATTAATGTCTATGCATATACATACGCACACACACATAGATTCATTGTTTAATTAATTAAGTTTTGTTTAATTTTCTAAACATTCTCATAGAAAATACATGCACGAATACAACTGCAGATAATATCTGGTAATTGTAAGATTAAATGGTCTCTAATTCGTTGAAGTAGAATTTATAGCATTTTATTACTCGCGATCGATCGACCAGCATCCAAACATAAAATGTATCTTTTGCACATTTTCAAGTTGTATTTTGAATATAACTGAGAAGGAAATTATAATTGGTCTAAACCCCATTTTCTGATAAAACCCCGCTTTCTGCGAACCTGATACCCATGCGATAATGCTCCACACTGCAACATAAAACACGATAACTGTAGAAGACCTTGTTATAGCACAATAGCAAACATTCGTTGTGTGACGTTTCAGTGATAATGCCGCTCCATTCAGTGACACCATACAAAGGATTAATCTGCCTACTTTACAAACGGCATCAAGTAGATAAAACTTACTTAATAGAAGGGTTGGCATCATTGATGCTTCATCAAGAAAATGTCTAAAAATAGGTACCAAATTGGCCAGAATTTTGTGCCATCTCTAGTTATTGACCTCTCCGACTTGTACTTCACTCATGAAGAAGTTAAAGAGCACTTCTATTCCATATTTCCTATTCATTTAAGCATCGATTTATCACGTAAATGAAACATGCGAAAGATTTTGATGTGGTGCTTCTCGAAGTGGCGATAGCAAGTCCTTTACAGGACCATGAAATATAGGTAGCATGTGATCGTTGTTCTATATTAAGATACATCCCATATCACCTGATTGCTACTGAATTAAACAGTAAAGAATCATGTTGTCTTCTGCTCATGTACATAATATATGGGAGTGGTACCGTTTATGCGTTCTATGGAACTGGAAATAAGACATCATGAACTGCAGTAGTCCCGATTTAATTTGTATTTGCATTTCTCGTGTTTCACGCCAGGTGTCTAGCAGTAACATGGATACAACTAAGAGATGTGCTGTCGTCCTGTATCAGCGAATACCATCACTCAGTTACATGAATGGTGCGAGGAAACATATATTATCTTTTGGAAAGCATTGGATTGGAAACATTCTTTCAGGATTATGTATATTGGAATAGCATTTGAAAACAAATGTTTATCAGAAACATTCTTCCAGCAACAGCCAGATAATGATATGAACTTGTAAATTGGGGGCACAGAAGAACTTGCACAAACATGTTTAAGTGTTTTAAGGCCAATCTCAGATAACGTAGTTATGCATTTTGTTCTGAACAATTTCACAGGGGCAGTGAAGAAACTATCTGAGAAACTATTACTGTTTGGGAACCATGCAGTAAATTCTTCAACGAAATAGTACACTGAATCGTTATGTTTCATTTCAGTTATAATAATTATTATTCTAATAGCGGGAACTGTCG
Source organism: Paralvinella palmiformis (assembly GCA_025642065.1). Taxonomy (NCBI): domain Eukaryota; kingdom Metazoa; phylum Annelida; class Polychaeta; order Terebellida; family Alvinellidae; genus Paralvinella; species Paralvinella palmiformis. The sequence goes on along the minus strand of JAODUP010001368.1, from coordinate 49,913 downwards.
GGTAGATGTCATGATTATCGTAATTTTTGAAATCATTAAACACAACCAATCCTAGGGCATAGTTTCTTGCTTCTTTCCAAACGTAGACACCTCGAACAAAAAGTAACATATCTATATGTTTCAGTATCGTACGCAATATTGTTCATTCTTCTACAAACATATTTTCGAATACGAATATGACTATTCAGTCCCATTTCCAAATTTTACCATCTGAACGACATACAATACAATCTATAATGATTATATAATACTGGAAACGGGAGCCGTCTGTATACAACATCTTAATGTTTTAGTCAACATTTGGAGATAAATATACAGTGACAACAAAGGTCCTTCTCATTCCGAAGATTCCCAATTAAGTTTATTACTGGGTAAGAAATCGACTTAACGGTTTTCATCTAGGTCAGAAAACACCTACTGTCAATATAGCAATAGCATTTTATACATCATTAAAGCAGATAAAGTAATTAAAAATAGGTTATCAGTCTGTAAACTTTGTTAATCCCTTAAATCTTCTTTTCCTTGTAGAATATCGCATCGACTGCCATAAATACGCGAAACAAATAAATTCATGACCAAGCTTCACAGTGCCAGGTTGATAATTTGAAATGCTAATATGCATTTAAAATGCCTTTCAACTGATATGTCCTCATAGTGTGTCCCATTTGTTAGGCAAAAGTTAGAAAAAAGGTTCCAAGTTCAATTATATATATTTCAAGCTTAACTATGTCATTTACATCTAGCAACAGTACCGTGGAAGAACGATTATTTCAGGGAATAGTAGATCCTGTCAAAGATTTCGTAGAATACAGTTAGCTCGTTATGACGTTTTCAGTCACAATTAACTACTCCACTAATTGTACTGTTTATTCCGTAATTTAGGGCCTAGACCCATATTACAAAGGCTTAGTTATCTTAGTACATGTAAAGATACATACTAGCAGTGCAATTATCTTGCGACGTACAATAAAAACAGAGTGCAAAAATAAACCAACTGCTTTGATGCATGTGTCATTTCTTGATTTTAAAATCATTTACATTGAGTATATCTCTTACTTGAAACTTTTTTTAAAAGTTGACAAATATTTATTTCGCAGATCATTATATGCGGACAATGCATAAGAAAATGAAATTCACATTCTATTACATAATTATTCTTAAATTTACTACAATATAAACAAATTATCTCCTCGAAATTTTGCAATTACCGATATAAACTTTATTTCTCTTATACTTGGCAAATATAATTCTGAGGTTATTTCAATTTTAGGATTCCTAAAAAAACGATAGTTTACTCTTTTTATTAACACATTCAGTCCATCCCAGAAGGTAACAATCTTTAACACGTTGCTTAAATTCAAACATTTATAATGACTCCTCGGTTCATCCAAACATCATTATAGCCATATCATTTAATAAATTCTCAATTTTTGTGCACCACGTGGTACGACCCATTTCATGTAAATTATAAGCCATCATATAGAATGGCTTTAAAAATATATTACCATTAATACTGATGATTTTCAGCCAATTTTGATACATTTAATAACTTATTTCACATATACAGGATATCTGCCACATTCAGCTAATACGGCCGAATTTGATGTTGTATCATTAACAATAAGGACACGTTTTAACAACGTTAATTGTACGCATTCAATACGCTCTGTTCTTTCATTAAAAAATATTCCTAAATATTTATAATTTGATACAATATTAAGAAATTTACATTTGTAGCAGTACTTTTCAGTTTTCTTAATAATTCCACCATTTTGGAATACAGCTACTTAGATTTTTGCAAAATGACATTCTCCCTCCATCCATCTTCACATGAGTGATCAGCATATTGTGAACTTCTGGACTATTATTGTCATGTGCCAAACATTGTCGGTCGTGTGACAATATTATTGTATGACAGTTATCAAAATTAAATGGCTCTACTTTGAGGCACCCGATGTAATAAATAATTGAAGTAGCCATACCATGCATCTTTATTTATAGTAGAAAGACCTCCCTTTGCTCGCTTCATAGCCTTTAAATTTGACCAAAATTCGATGGCTCCATTTTTGCATATTTTAATTTTGTTGTTTATCTTTATAAGCATTAGCCCTTTTAATAAATACATCCGTAAATAGTTTCTTATATGTACAATATTCTTCTAACTGCTCATCATTTATGTAAGCTGAATATAAATTTAGACATTTATTTCTCAGTGTAACTCATTATCCCACCAAGGTACGATTTTAGAGTGGACGCTTTGCTTCAGTTTTAGTCATACCTGTTTCTCTGGCAGCACGTTTATATACATTTTCAATTATGTTTAACGACCCATCTAAGTTAACAGTGCTGCAACATTGTTCAAAAGAATAAAGCTGGTTCATACTATTCTCATCAGTCAATAGTTGTTTGTATATATCCAATTTGTCTGCATTCCAAATAATACCATAACCATATATATAATTGTTACCATCTTCCCGAACTCCCCCTCATTGACAACATCTCGAACATTCATTATACAACATACAGGTAAATGGTCAATTAAGAACTGAGTAACATCTTCAAAAGAAACATAAATGTTTTAATCCGATTATATATATTTGTAGAGCAAATCATCCAATCAACTAAACCTTTGCCTGTAGATGTTATACAAGTGTATTCACCTTGTTCGTCACTATATTTACGCCCATTCAGAATATGTACATTGAAATTGGTGCAGAGCGTTACTAGTTTTGAACCATAATTATTCACAACTTTGTCTTTCGACCTACGTTCTATATGAACATTATCAGTTTCATTCATGGACATATAAGTAATTTGAACATTTGTATCTTCGATGTAGTCCAGGAGATTACCACATCGTGCATTCACTTCCCCACAAATAAGGATATCCATATCATTGTTTCCTATTATTACCACAAGCTCTTCTTGTAATAACTCTATACCACTTTGTTCATTATTACCATATACAAATGATCAATCGAGTATAGATATGTGAATACTAATACTCAATATTAAAATACCGTTTATCCATTTTAAGAATATAGCATGGTTGAAGGTTTTGTTCAACTTACTAATACCTTCTCGAACCGAGTTCTTCACAAACACTGCTATGCCACCAGAACATCGGCTGTATCGTGAACTGCGTTTTCCTTTCAGAATGTGAATCGGTGTGTCTTGAATCCAGTTTGTGAAGCCATTTTGTCATTATTAAGTAATTCCTTCAACGCACTCTTCAATGCTTTGTCAACTTTTCGAGTTTCCTCTTCAATACTATCCGAAATGTATATTCTCTCTCCCTGAAATGGTTTGTTTTTTAAAGCTCCAACCGCTTTATTCGGTATTCTATCTGTGTCACTTTTGCTGTGTCATTGTGCTACTATCATTCGTAGTTTGGCACCAACACAGGGTGATCTACCTGAAGTTGTATAAGCATCTTCTATAGCTATGGACTTGTCTAACTATTCTTCCAAAAATCTTTAACAAACCCTTTACAGTCAGCATCTTCAACTCCTTCTGGTATATTTTGTATTAAAATGTTATTTCTTCTACTGTAGTTACCTCGTTCCACTATTTTCTGTTTCAGCTCCAACACGTTTTCAGATGTGGCCATAGTACTCTTTATTTCAGCTAATTCCAGCTTTTGCTCCTCATATTCTCTTTCAATATATTCCACTCCATTTTCCAGATCTGTAAAATGAGTTTCTAATTTGGCCATCGACTCCAGGGCCATGTCCATCTTTATTTTAAATGTATCCATTTTATTTTCCAAGGCTTTCCCATTGTTTACCTGTTTATTTACCAGTTGCCTATCAGTGAGGCTTGTCCAGTCAGCCATGACGTTATATGAACGAACAATGTGTACTGGCTGGCAAAGGTCAACCAATATCCAACTTATTTAACTCCAAATTTCTTGCTCAATAATCTTCAAACTTCATATATAATATTCCCTGGCAGATCTTTGTATTCATAAAACCTATTCACAATTATTCACTTCCGAACACATTTAATATACTCAGATTTGCACAACATTTACTATGCTCTCTATTACTGCACTACCACGTTGTACGATCATCCCCAATAGTGACTTTGTTGTGATCCAATTAAACGCCCAAAATCGATATAAGTATATTTCAGTATTATCCGATATTATAACAGTATGGCAACAAACGCGTGTTTAGAGAAACTCTTGTAATTCTGTGCTCTCGATGACCGTTATTAAGAAGTTAGATTTACAAATCTACACAAATCCAGTTTGATCGCACGATTTGCCAAGGATTACAGATTTCTATGTCAAGGTCCATCTATATTTCAGCGAAAATGTCAAATTTAGGCGACTAGTTTCCAACTCAGGAAATTGTTAAATATAGTCAGACTAAGAATAATGTGAAAGAGAGACATTGCAAATAACGTTGACTTAACAATATTTCTCTTGTAGTCAAAGAAATCAAAAATATGAATTCAAGTAATTGGTACACAGAAAAAAGGAAAACAAAACAATTATAAAACTATCATTGGTATATATATATATATATATATATATATATATATATATATATATATACAATAATGCGAAGAATCTTATGATTTAAATATGGACTGACACAATAGTTCGTACGGCCATTTTTAAAAAGAACTTACTTGAAGAAAGGCTCCCTCTATCTGTCCAATGTCTATTGCAGGATTTAAACTTTTGCCAACATCCATGACAATATCAACTCTTCTTACCTACATATGTATATAAGAGAAAGTACAACAAACTACAACTACAAATATCTCTATGTCGTTGACATGACATTGCCAGGTAAATTTTCCATTTAAGAATGGTAATAAAACAATAAAATGAATGAAACTAAAGGTGTCATCGTTGTTTGATCATTATTGCCAGCAATAACAGGGTTCTTATGATAATTTCATTATTTGGTGTTAAGCTAAGCTATATACTTCTGGTAATGGCATCATCAGATGAATGCCAAACTCACGACGTGTTGTCCTGTAATTATGTCCACTTCGACCTCAGAGCAAGCTGCACCAGAAGTGTAATAATTCAAGCCTCTTCCTTCACCTGTCTCCCAGTCATAACCAAAATTAGGCATCTCTGGTCTGGGAAATAACAGAAATTAGTTATTAATAAATACAAAGAATACAAACCAAACTATTGCTTACGTGTCATCATCTAATCGGTACCAAATTAGAGATGTATTTAACTTCACATTAAACTTTTTTAACAAATTTGTTCCATAACATGAATGTAAATGTTACTGTTTAATGACCACCTTGCCTGTTCTATTAAGCCGACCATTAAAAACAAACTGGTAAAGTGCCAAATAAATCATAATTTTCATGTGAATCCTGTTCTCTAGACATCTGATAGCTAATTATTGTGCCAGTTCATGGATAGCCCATCCTCCAGCAGGAAATATATACACATTTTATTTATTTGTTTCTCAGATTTTATAATAATAATGATAATAATAATAGTAACCTCCACTTGGCATATCCCCTTTACACAACAGAAATATCTAACTCTGAACACAGACCATTTTTTGAGATCCGTGCTTTCCTGTATGTTTTTATCCTTGACACGCATTCATCCACAGTTGTACTTGAGTAGCGCTTAAAGCCCATTCACCACGCCATTTGCACTGTACTGAGTTAACTCTCTTCCCACAGGAAATACGCAGCCACTTCCCTGTCCTCTCAACATCAGCATAGTTCTCTGAAATCATCACCTTTGTTTTCCTGATGTTACTCTTCAAAGCTTTTGCCTCCATGCACTCTTTCCATCTTACTACCTACCCCTTCAACTCCTCCATACTTATAGCCCCAATACCAAACTACTCTCATACAACAGCGCCCATGGCAGCCACTCCCTGGCCTCACACATCTATACTTCCATAACACGTACTAATAGTAATGGACTCCGTACCGGTCCCTGATGTACACCCACCATTACCATAGACTCTTCATCGTTTCCATGCTTTGTTTACATCACTATCGACACATTATCACAGTGCCATTATTCCTTTCGCCAACCATTCTTCAATCCCCCGTTTCTTCAATGCCCACCGGACAACTAATCATGGCACACTATCGAATATCTTCTCCACGTCCAAAAATCCATAAAACAACGTCTTCTTTTTCGCCAGAAATGTCTCTTGCAGATGTTGTGCTATGTATGAATAGTTTATCAGTAGTGCCTCCATCCGAATAAAATCCGTAATGCATCTCATCAATACTAACTTTCTCTGCTAACTTTCTATACGGAATCCTCTCCAATACCTTCGTGTCATGTTCAAACAGCTTTATTGCCCCTATACGACCCATTCTCCAATGGATAGTTTCCCCGTTATATATTGGTATAAGATTACTTAGCCCCCTGTTTCTCGATACCTGTACCATATCCATCAACATGTCATAGATCTTCATTATCTTCGTCACATACTGATGAGGATGTAACACGCCTGTTGTTATCTTCCTTTGAACTGTGTTCCACACACAACCATCTCCAGTAAATCTCCAAATTCTAACAATATTTCATCTTCTACATGTCTTGTCCCAAAGCCACATTCGCGGTACTCTTTTTCATACCCATCACTCTCCTGTCCAAAATACACATTCAAGTATCCACCAAGGAAACAGTCTGAACCTTCTATCAAATACTGTGAAGCATTCAGGAATGCGTCCTTCTCTAGCTGACTTAGTCCAACTTTTGTCACCTATCCAGCGATCATATTGTTCAAATATTCCCCAATCACTAGTTTCACCATCATCAACCTCCTCTGACAACGATACACCGAGACGATCAACCACATCCGGAAACCCTTGCCACGTATACTTGTATTGGCAACCCGTTCCTCCCATCAGCCTTTGATTTCCACCTTTTCACCATGTCACCTATACACAGCACACATTACAATTATACAATGGGTTTACTACTGCTATATCCACTACTACAACAACTGCTACTGCTACTACTAATAATGTATGTTTAATAAAGTGCCTTACAGGGGCCATTTGAAGACAACCTAGGTTGTTATACCAAATAAAGTGAATGTACGAAAATACGAGTATTTGAACACCAAACGTTTTTGACAGACTTTTCTTAGGGCCATTGCAAGTACACTCCTTATCGTTCAGTATTTTACAAATAAGTTACCTATAAAATCCCGTTGCTGACAAGCTCACTCGTTCAAAATAGGCAGCTGTTACCTGAAAATGTTAACTTTAACAAATATAAAGAAATGAAACACCTTAAGAGTATTAACAGTTTACTGGAACCCATCAGCAATTATACCGCTTTTATTTCCTGATAATGAAAATATTTTACCTACCCAATCTGTCATGGTGCCATTAGGGTTTGCATCTTTGTATGGCTTTATCCTCTTTTTCAACTGCTGACATGCATCCTGTTAGAGATAAACCCATTCCAACGTTATGCAAAATGATTATCATAATTAAACTAAAACTAGTTATCATGACAAATTTCCTTACCATGACTGCAGCGCCATTCGACAAAGAAGTGAAGCTTGCACCACTGACGATAGCATTTGGCACAATGTTGGTATCTGTGCCATTAATATGAATATGTTCAACTGGTACATCCAGAACTCTGCTGGCAATCTGTTACAGAAAATAAACCAGAAATATTTGGTGTGAATCGAATTCCAACAAACAAGATTTCAAATGTGGATGTGTACTTGTGCAAATGTGTGTGTCATATGTACTTGCGCACAAGTATATATATATATATATATATATATATATATATATTGTGTGTGTGTGCGTGTGCGTGCGTGTGTGCTGAAAATTATAAATTTCATCAAGTCACCTGTATGATTTTGGTATGGACACCTTGACCCATTTCGACACCTCCATGATGAACTAACACTGAACCATCCAAATGAATACACACTAAAGCAGAAGCCTATAAATGAACAATTGAAAATAGACCTTTACTTTGATTATCCAATGAAAGCAGAAAAATAAATAGTTACAATAGTCTATGGAAAACTAACGATGACTGGTGGAATATTTCGAATTAGTGGGGAAAGTTACATTTCATATTTCGAAAAATCCGGAACTGAGTAGGATAATTGATCGGATAAATTGCATTTTGTTCAAAATCTGAACAGAGTTTAAAGAATAAAGGGTACTAAATGTTGTACCTGATATAAGAAGGCTTCAATGTGATGTAATCCATAATTCAGTGGACCAATATGAATACCTCTCTTTCTGTACTTGTTGACCCTAGAAAACTCAACGAATTTAATAGAAACTATTTTCTAGCTAAACTGTGAAGAAATAAAAGTTGTTTCACGTATAAAATGTTGTTTTATCAAATACATGTTGTTTATTTACTACGAAAATTACTTTTCTGGTTATAACATATCAGATAAACGTTTTATCTATTCGTTCATTTAGAATAGTTATTTTAGGTAACTATATCATCTTCTCATAAGGGGCCTCTTGTACAGGAAAGAAAAAGGGCATTTTAATCGTGTTTTAATTCAATATACAACGTACTTACCAAGTCGACATGCATTTATTAGTAATGATACCCATACGCAGGCTCCTTCAGTTAACTCTTCTATTTAGTAAACAGAGAATATATATATATATATATATATATATATAAACATTTCTACATACCTATTAAATTCTTCTACTTCTCTACTTCTAACTTGGAAGTCACTTTTTGACTTGACTTCATTCCACGTTCTCTCAAAAGTAGATGTTTCTGGGTTACCATTAAACGGAAATATTTCACCACTTTTGTACATATTAAGTTCACGAACCTGAAATGGAATTCAAAACAGCAAAATCAATAATCATTTAGAAAAGCAAGAGAATCTAAAGAAATGGTGTTTAGACATTTGAAACAAAAGAAATTAATAGATATAAACAACTACCAAGATCAGGGTTTTGCTGATTTTGAAAAGTTGTTAAAGAAGACAACTCCGTGGCCTAGATTTTAGACCAAGATTATATATGTATCTTAAAATAGAATAAAACTGACAATCATCTGTTTATATGATCCCGATAACTTTACCTGCTCTGGATTTAGATTTAATCTCTCAGCCACATGTTGCATCCACGTTTCGACAATACATATCGTTTGAGGATTGCCAAATCCTCTCATCGCAGTGTTCGATGGAAGATTAGTCTTACAGAGTCTGCCATTGATTTGAACATTTCGTATTTGATAACAATTATCAAAACCCAGAAGTAAAACCTCCAAAATCTGCATAATAAAGTAACATGTAAGGTTTAAGTGAAATGAGATTTTTTAAATAACGAAAACGCTCTAGCTCTGAGATAAGGAGTACTCAACCATTCTCTCTTTGTGTGTGCGTGTGCGTGTGTGTAATCAGTTTACATACACAAGTACACTTTACAATATTTTGGAAGTCACCATTTCATCTTCTAATTCTTATCATCTCAGACAAAGACACCTCTTCGGTTTACTTTTAATTGGTACTAATGAAATTTGCTGACTTTCTTTTACACCATATTAGTTCGAAATCCATTTCAAACCAAAACACGTGCTGTGCTGATTATTTAAGCCAGTGATAATCATCAAGGTCAATTGTGTCACTTTGTGAGATTCAAGGAAAATATTGCTCTATTTTTTACATATATGTATCATATAGAAGAAACCTTAGACATTATTTAAAAAATAATCTGCTACTTCCTGTTCAACATCAATCAGTTTCTTTACACTTCGCACCTGGGACATATAGCTGATGAGCGACCTCTCAGTGAAACATCCCACAAACACAAGCATGAGCGAGATTCCAACCCACAATCTGGATTTGTTTGCAGCTTCAAAATGGTAATTACTGTATAGACATCATAGAATAATTTAGAAAAATACGTTTAACTTTATTCCCAAATAAATAATATATTTACGTCATATAATGTTTATTAAACTCACTACTGGGGACAAATCAGTTGTACAGCCAGCATTAAGATAAACCTTCAACTCCAGTGCCGTGATCAATCCAGATTTCTTAACACCAACCTGTGCAAAATAGGACAAAATAGTTACTTTGTAATAATAATAATAATAATAATAATATTATTATTATTATTAATCGAATTGGCAATTGTTTTACGATGCTTAGCTACCGCAAATGAGATAGATGCATATTATCTATATTTTACTACTTCACCACGGCGACTGATTCTAAATAAATTTAGAATTTACAATAGATTGCATATTCGGCGGAGACAACCCTACCAATTGCCTGGTTGGATACAAATCTCCTACTACTATAGTGCCACGGCCGGGATACGAACCCCCGCCCTCACGCACAGCATGACTACGAGGCGACAAAAGAGTGTCTTTATTTAGATTCAATGTTTGTAATCTCATGTATGGAACATCCAATATTCCGTATTATCAGACTGTTTAGAAAATGCACTTGCTTTTAAAATATATCCAATTTACCTGAATTAAATTTAAAAGCAGAAGTTATTATGCTAATGATTGATGCAGAAATGAAACACTTTCTCCATAATGTAGTTTGTCTCACGGCAAGGGATAATATATTCATGGAATCAGATTCCATATTACAGCAAAACAATGCGTTTGACAACTGACAATCGCTTTATTTTACTTTCATCAAGTATTAATTATTTAAATGGAGACCATTTCGAATGACTTCAGACAATTAGTTTCCAAAATAAGGTACACATTGTCTTAAAAGACTACAAAATAGAATTGAATAGAAAATTTTATTTTATGATCTATGGTTTTCAACTTAGGCAGCATCATTTTAAATCAATTGCAAAACAAAATGTTTTGTAACGATATTTGGATATTTCGGTTTGTAACTAGGTGATCAATTATGCAAACTAATTCATATCTCCTGTAATATGGCAAATCGAATTTGGTCAAAATGTTTTTATTTGTTCTGTAAATTTCGTTTCATATATGTCAAAGAAGAACTGTGTTTCTTCTGATATGATCAATTTTCAGAAAAGGTTTATCCTGAACTAATCTATTCCAGGTATATAGGAATCATCAATATATGAAATGAAGTGTATCAGACACTTATTATCCAATAAACTTAAGTATAAAATACCTTGTATTGAGCCAGTACAGGGTGTCTTCCACCTGTTATTTGCATGTCTGTGTCCCTATCGAGAATACAGCGAACTGGCCTCTTCAATCTGAAATTAATATCATTATCGAGAAGTACACCTTCTAAATGAAAATTGGGAATGGAATCATCAAACAAACTAGAAATGTTGATATAATTGTTTCTTAAAACTTTTATTTGTTTATTTAATTGTTTTAACTTTATTTTTAAACCTAGTCCAGCTTATTGCTTATATGTAATTTACAACTCCCTCATATGACTTCTACAGCTCAGTGGCTTTAATGGTATAAAATTTAATAATATAAATTTAATAAAGAGCCATTAACTCTCTGTATTGTTAACTGTTTCTAGCCGCCATACGTATACAATACATGGTAACTGATTCCTAGTTGACTGATACAGTATAAACTACCTGGCCCATAAAAATAGAAATGATTGACTTTTTAATGCATTTAAAATTATAATCCAATTGTTCAGTCTCTGGACAATATTACGTTAAAATGGAAACATTCAGACCAGTTAGCTATGTGTGTTTCCTTGAAATTTACATAGGAAGTCGTCCCTTGGCCATATTTCCTAGATGTCACCAGTGTCAAGGATAACCAAACACTGACTCGCTCGTTCGCTCCGTCATCCATTATAACAGAGTTGCTACAGTCTCCTCTTAAAATTAATCAGTCAGTTCATTTTGTTCTCTCTAAACGTTGAATGTAAGTGACTTTAAAACATTTTTAAAACTATTTTATTGATACACTTAACATAGATATATGTTGTTCTTTGTGTTGTTCTTGGTTATTTGTGATGGTGCTGCTAGACATTGTTGTTGTTGTTGTTATTATTGTTATTATTATTATTATTACCGTGTTCTCATTTGCGGTCAGGTTACCTAGAAAGGGTTTGACAAAGAAATCATGCATTTGTACCACATAGGAGCCATCAAAAGACACACATTCCTAGACAACATTCTAAAATAAGGACTGTACTCATCTACCTATGGGCAGCCAAAGCCACTGGCAAGACAACGAGAAGCTTCGTCCCCTTTCCTCCAAAAGATCCACCTGAAATTAAAAAGTTTTGAAAACTCAGTGACATATTATTAATTAATACTTCTGCTATTTGACCGGAGTTGAATAGCCCTAGGATTAGCAACAAATGATATATATTATAAAGGGGCAACTGACATAAGAAATGTATACCACAGACAAAAGCAAGAAGTGGAGTTTAACCTAATTCCACTTATAAAAGAAAAAAGTACAAAAAGTTGATATTGTACAGCCTCATCAAGTCCAGCATTTCTTGCTTAAATCCAGGGTGTTAGCAAAGCCAATTAACTTAGAGAGTCATTCACTATGATATGAACCAAGAAATTAATTTCTCAAAATGTTGAACTCTTTTGTTTTTAAACTAAAACTATTTGATTCGTGGCACCAATTTTCATCATCATAGATGATAAATCGCTGTAGCTCAGGTAAAAGAAACATTTATAGAATGTAGACTAGCTCAAATATAAATTAATACAATATGTTGCAAATAAACTAACCTATTCTTTTGGTATGTACTCCGATCGTGGAATATGGTATGTCTAACACATGGGAAATCACTTCCTGAAAACAATTTAGACACAGATTTTAGATATGAAATGATAAAAGTCCTTTTATCTGCAAAACTGTGACTGGATTTGCTGTTTTCGTCAGATTGACTTAAATATTTGAAACTTTCCTCAAGCAGAAGATTGTTGCTGTTGGGTTAATTAACTTCGGTACTGGTTACATGTGGAAAATATGACCGAGAAGTGACTCTCTGGTGAACTAAATTACACAAACACAGGTATGAGCCATATTCGAACTCAAGACCTCGATGTTTGCAGTGAAGCATTCTAACCACTGTGCTGGCCCTTTCAGAAGATACGCTTTAAACGTACATTAAAAGAATGCTAGTTCTCTTTCATTTTTTGAATTTTCAACCTGAACAATTATAATTTATATTTTAATAGGATGTGTATTATTGATATGGTGATAATAACATCTCTTTCGTGTGTATTAAAATACGGGTTTATTTCATAAAACGCTATTTTAATAAAATGCGCATAATATCTATGTGGCAATACTATAAATCACAATGATTAGCCTCTCACTTGCAAAGCTTTTCCATTCTGGACTGGCGCAAATACATTTAACTGATTATCTTCTTTTGATGGGACAACAAGAGCTCGCATTGTCTCCATATAGAAATGTTCCTGGCCGCCCATCTCAATCTCTCCTTGGACAATCTCATCCGCTTGTATGAATCCAGATGCAGTGTCTCCAATGCGTAATTTCTTGCAGTTATCAAGGTAAGAATCTGCTTTGATGGCTTCCTGGGAAGATATGCAATATGGGAATTATGCTAAAATATGGCGGATATTTTCCAAATGTTGAGAATCATATATAGTAGTACTATTTATTATTCTAGATAGAGTAGTATATCGTACTATAATAGTACACACACGCACACATATACATACAAATACAGATGCTATTTTGGAATTCAATATTCGCTTTTGTTATTGGCATATACAGGTACATATTTTTACTGATTTTATACATACATACATACACATACTCAGACAGACAGAGAGAGAGGGGGGAGAGTTGTTTGTGCCGTAACGTATGTTTATTTCGTTGGGGAAAATATTTGTTTTTATGTACTAATATGTCAGCATATTGGAGCAAAATAAAACATGGTCATAGTGATAATCAGATGAAGAAATAACATCGTATCGAAACTAAAATTGAATAACTGTCAGTCAGTACGATAACATTAAATACCTGTATGGTGGTGATACAAGGTAATGGTTGATAAGTGACATCCACTAATTCGGCAGCTCGTTTGGCAATATCTTCAGTTGTGGCAATTACGGCAGCTATAATTTGGCCATAGAACTCCACCTGTATTATGATGAAACCAATCCGCAAATTACAAAGTAAGAAAGAAGATAATATGGGGAAAGCTAGAGAGAACAGTATCCCATTAGTAGATGGCAACTCACTTCTTCAACGGCAAACACAACTTCATCTGGTTTAATCTGTCCATACTGGTTTTTACCGGGAATGTTCTTGTGGGTTATCACATCCACGACTCCATTGACTCGGAGAGCTTCAGAAGGATCCACTTTCAGGATACGTGCGTGTCCATATTTACTTGTCACCAAACTCAGGTAAAGTTCATCTGAAAGAAAGAAATGTTCAATGAAATTTAGTGAAATATATTATGTCGACAGCACAATGGACATATATATAAAGTGTGTGTGTCTGACCAGTGTCAGTCACTTATATATTCCTTCAAGCACGCATTCACTCACTCACTCTCATACTAACTCATGTATGAAATGCACAACAAGGAAATACCGAATATTCGTAGATTTCTCCGGATAAATGAAAGTTATCAGGATCAAAATGATGTTAAATTACTTACTTTCATAGTGAGGAGTGTCATCAATGAATAAAGCTTCTCCGGTAGCTTGCTGTCTAGCAGATCTGTGTACAATAGGACGTCCTACGCCATCACTTTCTGGATGATCTGCTGGTACTTCCTCGAACACTTGTGTACTCTGAAGATAGCCATTTATCCCAATTGTCTAATAGAAACACTTATTAACATGATTCATGTCTTTGTTACATCTCATATTGACCATTTCAGATCCATATTTTATGCCTGGTCTGATTATAACATCAAATGGTTTCGACGGTTTCTAACTTGTGCAGCTTGTATAGTGTTAAATACTCAAAAGATATTATCAGATCACCTTAATTCTTCAACAAACTGCATACGCTGTCAGTGACACTGCATGTCCATCTATACTTCTAACTAATTAGTTATCTATTTATGGTATGGCATATGAATACCTGTGTAAAAGTTTCTAAATGGCTATCCAGTCAGATACTATTAGAGTATTAAAGTCGCATACAATTGTGCATTTAGTGTAGAAGACCCCATTTTTTAAAATAGGTTGTCAGACAAGCTGAAAAGTGTGGAAGATCTTAAATATTTTAATCTGTTCTAATCAAAGTTGTTATACCTAATAAATAATAGTGGGATATTTAATTTTCATATTGGGTTTCAGACATATCTTAGTGGATATCACTTTGTAATTGTTCCAACAAGTAAAGACTCTTTATTAAATCTGCCTATAAACTAAATATAACGCTTAAACTCAAGAACATCAAGAACACCTATGTCGAAGTAGCTACCAAAGTCTTGGGCCACAAGAAGAAGAACCACAAGGAATGGCTAACACCGCAAACATGGAAAAAGACTGAGGAGCGGAAACAATTCAAAATGAAGATGCTGAGTACCAAATCAGCGAGACTCCAACAACAAGTCCAAAAGGTATACAAAGGAAAAGACAAGGAAGTGAAGAAGAGTGCCAGGAATGACAAGAGGCCCTATGTCGAAGGGCTAGCAGCAGAAGCTGAGAGTGCTGCAGCAAGAGGTGAAATGAGCACTGTCTACAAGATCACCAAACGTCTGTGTGATAATTACACTACTCACTCTGCCACTGTGAAAAGGAAAGATGGCAGCACTATTACAACTGAACGTGAACAAGCTGATAGATGGGTTGAATATTTCTGTGAAGTCCTGAAACCCTCAACCACTCTTGTCCATCCCCAGCAAAGTCTTCTGTAGAATCCTTCTTGGAAGAATCGAGACAGCTATTGATAAGAAGCTGAGACAAGAACAAACCGGATTCCGGAAAAGAAGAGGGTGCACTGACCAGATATTTGCATTGAGAAACATCATAGAGCAGACTCTAGAATGGAACTGCCCACTGTATATCAACTTCATTGATTTCAAAAAGGCCTTTGATAGTATCCACGATGACACTCTGTGGAAGATCCTAAGATCCTTTGGAGTACCTCTAAAGATTGTTTCACTGATAGAGACATTCCACAACCACTTTGAATGCAGTGTCATTCTCAGTAATACATCCTCTGAGTGGTTCCCAGTGAAATCGGGTGTTAGACAGGATGCACCCTCTCACCCATCCTGGTGTTGGTTGTCATCGACTGGGTCATGCAGAAAACTACATCAGATAAACCCAGGGGTATCCAGTGGACTTTCTTTTCCCAGTTAGAAGACTTCGACTTTGCTGATGACATTGCATTTCTATCAGTAACGCTTGACCATCTGCAGGAAAAAGTTGATAGATTAGAGCCCGCTGTGCTTTCGCCAAACTGCAGAATATTTGGAAGTCTAACCAATACACCACCAAAACAAAGATAAGACTTTACAACAGTAATGTGAAGTCCATCCTACTCTATGGCTCAGAGTGCTGGCGAGTAGTTAAGGGGGATATGGCAAAGATCAATGCGTTCCACAATGGATGTTTGAGAAAGATCTGCCGTATATTCTGGCCAAATAAAATTTCTAACGTGGAACTCTTTAAGAAGACGGGTTGTAACAGTCCTGTCCTCGAAATCAAACGCCGACGACTGAGATGACTAGGGCATGTCCTGAGAATGCCCAAAGACAGCATTCCAAAAGTGGCACTGAGATGGACACCACCTGGAAAGAGGAAGTGAGGACGGCCAAAGATGACATGGTGACAGACAGTAATGGCCGAGCTGAAAGAGAAGGGGCTGTCATGAAGTGAGGCTCAGGCCTCAGTTAAAGATAGGACCTTGTGGCAAAACATTGTTTTGGCCTTATGTCCCACTGGGGACGAAGAGGATAAGTGAAAGTGAAATTATAAAAGTTCAATCATAGACATACGCACACACAAACAGACAAACACACACATACACACACTAACTCACTCACTCACTCACTCACTTTCTCTCTCCTAGGTACCTCAATATAGCTCCTGTCCAGTGGATAAATTGTCTGTCGTTCTTCAACAGGTATGAACTCATCTCCATGGACATCGCACATTATCTTCATCATCAGTGTCCAAATCGTAGCTTCAGTCAGTGACTTCACATCAGCTCCCAGCTTCTCCTTACTCAGTCTCTCAATGACCAAGAAGTCATCTTGTAAACAACTCAAAGCATCCGACGTCAGACTTGTCTGACAACATCTATCAAACAATAATAACAACTACTTGAGGCTAATTAATAACAAAATTTGAATAAAAGAATTCATGAGGTTATTTGGAGTAAATTACGGTCATAATGATACTCAATAATTACAGCATTAATATTGATATTAGTAAATTGATATTAGTAAATTGATATTAGTAAATTGATATTAGTAAATTGATATTAGTAAATTGATATTAGTAAATTGATATTAGTAAATTGATATTAGTAAATTCAGACTACAGCTCAACAATAATGTTTTTTTATCATTGTTAAGTGAGCAATAAATTAGTCAGTCGGTCGGTCTGTCAGTCAATCAGTCAGTCAGTCAGTCAGTCAGTCAGTCAGTCAGGAAAGTTTAATAGCACATCAGCATTGAAAAGGTAGTCAGGTTGTCCGTATTTTAGCAGCTACTTATGAAATAACGAAAAGTTTTAACAGGTTAAATCTGGATTCTAAACCAGATGGAATTTGTTATCCTGATAATCAATTATAAACGTAAGGGTTATTTTTGAGCAATGTATTAACATGTAAGAACATGTCACATCAGTATGCCGAGCTGCCTACTACCATCCTAAGAACATCCACTGTTTAAAGGCATTCTTGACATAAGAAACACTTGTAACTGTACTCCATGCCTTGTTACATCTCGTATAGACTATTGTAATTCTCTGTTATTTGGCATACCTAACTATAACATCAATCGCCGTTAGCGAATTCAGAATAGTGCAGCTGGCGTAGTGACAAATACTCGAAAATATGATCATATCACCCCAATTCTTCAAAACCTACATTGGCTACCTGTTAGACAGCGCATCAATATCAAGATTTTATTAATAACTTATAAATCTATCAATGATATGAAACTTGAATACCCGTGTGTACAGGTGTCCTTTAGAATGTCATACCGAAAACTCGGGTCATCCAGTCAGATACTATTGCAGGTGGCAGTGTCTCAGATCAAGTCACGTGGTGATAACTTGCTTAGTTTAGCAACCCTCAATTTGTAGAATAGGTTGCCGGCAGATATTAGAAATGCGTCGTCTTTTGAAATGTTAAATCCGTTCTAAAAATACACCTGTTCAAGGTTGCTTTCAATGAAAAATAGCAATTATTGTTTAAATCTCTCATAGAGTTTTTATAGACATATTATTTGGGGGATTATTATATTACATATTATTTGTACAGCACCTTTGAATGGCTCCTGCTAGTAATGGCTCTTTATTAAATATACATTACTATTATTGTGATTATTAAATGTATCGTGTTTCTGCTTGTTTATTTCTATCTCAGCTAAGAGTTTTAGTTCTTTAACAAGAGAACTATTTATAAGAAAATATTTAAATGATCATGCACATTTGTATCTCGAATTTAAATGCAGAAAATAACCTTATTTATTTTTCATATTATGTACTAGAGTCATACAAAATACAGCCGTTAGACCACTGAGCTGCAACCATCCATATTTTGGATTCGAATCTATGTTTGTGGGATGTTTTCCTAATTTGTCACCTTTACCTATATGTCAGTGAAGTGTGCAGATCTGAAACTAAGCAAAACAATACATACTTTCCTGTAAGCTTTTCGGAGAGATTCCTCGCAAAATAGACTGAAGGCAGAATATTTCCAAGGAAAACTTTCAAGTCTTTCAAAGTTTTCCTTTCTTCATCTAAAGTAACTAGAGCAGACATACTGATGATAGCTGTGTCAAAATCACATCGGGACTGCTTTATACTGTAAGTATATTGATCCTGAAGGATATAGTAAAATATGGCTTATTGATAATTCTCTCATTACTAATACACTAATAATAATAATATTAATTATTATTATTATTATCATTATTAAACCATCCTGCTCTTGCACAATGAGTTTCCAGTAATTGGGTCTCAGTTAACAAAGTTTTTATTAATCAAATGATAAAGATATCCGACAAGTTGTTACCCGAAATATGATATCCCACATGTAATATATTAAACTGAGCATTCAATGTATTGTAAAACTGGGTTTTAAAACACCATTTCTCTCTCTTAGATATCGCGTAAGTGCATCACATACAAATAGCAATATCATTAATCCAATTAATCAGAAATTCACTACACAACATTTCTTAGTCATTTCACTTATATGATTCTCACCATCCCTACCACAAACATGTTTGGTTTACAGGAATCTATCATTCTAAGTGATTTGCCGGAAATGCTTCAGTTTCTAAAACTGCATTCTTTATATAACCAACAAATGTAGCAGTCATATCAGAATTTGGATTATATTACACAAGACAAATATCCTGTAACCTATCATTAGAGAACCTTTGATAGTTTTTGCATTTCCTTGTGAATAATAGGTAACATATACTAATATAGCTGTTATAGAGGCTCTCGATTTAAACTGGGATTACGTTGTATATGTGGAAATTCATACCTGGTATCTACGTGGAATATCATTTGACTCAAACAACTACATTTCACTTAGTTAAAGTACAACACTATGTTTCAAACTAATGCTTTTAAAAGTTTGATTAAAGTAGACATTTCCTATATTCTCCCAAAGTAAAGTGTATCACAATTTGAATCCTTTGGACTTTATACTTCATTTAGACATTGAATAGATACTGCAATAGTCTGTACAAGACAACAAATATCATATAGTTGTTCACGAAACAGCAGTTTTTATTACATTAATACAAGAGTTTCAAAGATATAATCCGATTTTATTCTTTACCTGCAATTCATTTGGAAAAATTATCTCCTGAGTAAACTCACACAGTGGATTAACAGGCATGGACTGTTAAATAATAATATACAAAATATAGCATTTAAATATTGTAGAATATTTTCAGAACAATCTATCACAGTATATTTGATTTCATAATAAAAGAGTAAATTTTATAGAAACATACCAACACAAATTGTGGAACTGTTTAAAATACAAGTTTAACGCTTTTATGTATTGAAACAACAAACTTGTGGTTTGATTAACATTATCTAAACAGATGAACTATTATTGAACCAATTACTATATTTTAAAATTATCACTCTCCAGCACTAACCTCATCTGAATTATTTGATGATGAAGTCCTCTTACAACATTGATCACCCAATGGACAGTAATCCTAGTTTAACATATATACACAAAATGTATTCAAACATTAACGGTATATGTTAATCATTAGATGAGACTGAATCAAGTGAAATATTTCAAAACATATTGTAAACAACATCTAATAAATAAAACGATATTAACTTGACTGACCTTAGTAAATGGTTTGAATCCATCCAGAATTGGCCTATATCCGGTACAGCGACACAGATTACCTGGATCAAGTATATGTTAATGCTTTAACGTGTGGTATAATAGTACATTCTAATCAGTTCTTTTTTTAAAACTTAAACATAACTTCGAATATTGCTAAAACATATGACTACTGCGATTATTTATTTTGACATTGAGTCATTTGAAATCGTGTTAGACGTTGAATTTCATCCAGATTTCGATGGCTACTGCAATCAGTCGTAATGATGATGATGATGATGATGATGATGGTGATTGGTGTTTTACGGCCATTTTTGTGCACAGGTAGGCTAAATGGGCCGAGCGACCTCCAAAGGTAACAACCTTCAGATATGTAATCAGTCGTACAAATAATGAATAAATTAATAATATACAAAAATATGAACAATCAAATTATATCTCTGCAATAATTAGTGATCGATAGAAAACCTATCAACTTATATCACAACAAAATATAATACGAAGCTTTACCTAGGATAGCCTTCTGTACTTGATCCATACTTGGTATGGGGTTGTTATGTAACAGAGTGTACATAGACATGACAAATCCTGGCGTACAATAACCACATTGAGTGCCATGAGCTTTAACCAGTTGTTCCTGTATATAGCAAATAATGAGACACTTGGCTAACATATAACAACTCCAGTACACAATATGTGTGTTATTTTGTGTTTATTTGTGTTATTCTATTAAATGTTCATTACGTGATGCGAGTTCGTGTGAGCAAGTGGTTAAGCACGTTGCACTTATTGCGATGAGGGTGGATTTTTCCAAAACCAAAAAGGATGCTAGTTTCGATCCCGTCAAATGGTCGAAACTTTTCCATGGATTAATTTCTCGGCTCACAACATTGTGGGAGTTGGGCCACGTTAAATGACGCTTCCGTCTCCACCGAATTAATTAAGAAACAGGGGGAGGTAAAAGACTCCCTGATGACGTAATTCACTCTGGCAGTGAGAACCCTCTTTCCGTACTCTTCTCCTATTAGTGAGGAGAAGATATAAAAACTAGTTACTCAAAAAAAGGGTTACACTGGAAATTAGTGCTCGCACTTTCATGTGCTATCCCGGCTTTATTATTATAAATGATTAAACGAAATCAACCTATTAATAAAACAACAAATCAATCAATCAATCAATTAAATAGATTTATATATATATATATAACATATACTAATATAGCTGTTATAGAGTATATATTGTACTAATGACAGTCTCCCTTTGTACATTACACTAGTTCAATTTGAGTTATAACTATACCGTGTTGAATAAAATAATTAATTTAAATTTAAATTGAGCATAATTTTTATTCTGATTTTAATTAATCAGTTTCAGACTCGCTCAAAAACTATTCTTCTTCCTTTCTTCCTCACTTCGACATTAAACATTGACTAAAACTAAGTGTCTGACACACGCTCACGCACGCACGCACGCACGCACGCGAAAAGCAAAAATCAAGGAACTATAAATACCTGAACCGGATGGAGTTTAGTGTTGACACTACCAACGCCCTCTATTGTAGTAACTGCTAAACCGTGGAGTGAACAAACAGGAACGAGACAAGAAACAACAGCAGCATGACTGTATTAAATATAATAAGTTAACATTATATAACATTATAAAATTATGTTCCGCACATCTATGACTATGTAATTATTATTATTTTAACATTCTTGACTAATTCCCCACCCACTGTTAAAATTATTCCAGGAATGTATTCTTCAATAAAACCATAAGTATTTATTATAATTATCGTAAACCCGAGACATATACGTACCGTATTTGTTTACTTTTACGATCATAACGTGAAACCATCACCGTACAAGAACCGCACGCTCCCTGTCCGCAAGACAACTTGGTTCCGGTCAACAAAACTACGGCATCTTATTAAGGATATATGTTATATACCGTAAACGGATAACAACCGTGAGATTAAAATAGGTTCTAGTTCACGAACACCGACTAATGATAAATATAAAACTAACGGTACTCAAAGATCAGAACTCCAGAGGAGGATTACAAGGATGGGTACGCTTCCGTGATAATTTTGGTTACAACTACGACTAACTTAAAACAATATCACTTTCCTTTATTTTATTGCTAAGTATATGAATTAAAGGGTGGATCATAGATGAAAAGCAAAAGATAAATATTTATTGGAGACCAGAAAAGGCTATAATTCTACCTTTTAAAGTCTACAATTCTTCAACATTTCTTTGGACATCTCAGTAGCATAACTAGTCATATAATTATCGTAATGTTTACTGGGTATATACTACTCAACTGGTAGTCATGTTTGCAACAGACTTCTCATACCTGCTAGGGTTCAAATTTCATCGGAGCCACGTCTAAAGGGCGTTTAATATATCAGGGATGAAAGATAGAGCCTACAATTTAATTAAAAGTGAAAGTAAAAATAGTTCACATTTCGAGGCCCATTTCGTTTCAAAACTAGACAGATGTCTGGAATAGAACGATTAATGGATTGTTCCACATCTTATATTCACAGATTTGCCATCCCAGCACCTGT
This sequence comes from Paralvinella palmiformis, assembly GCA_025642065.1. Taxonomy (NCBI): domain Eukaryota; kingdom Metazoa; phylum Annelida; class Polychaeta; order Terebellida; family Alvinellidae; genus Paralvinella; species Paralvinella palmiformis. The sequence goes on along the minus strand of JAODUP010001368.1, from coordinate 26,928 downwards.
ACAGGTGTTTACTATAACACAAATAGGTGCAAATAAACATGCCCATACTAAAACATGAACATCACAGGCACAAATTACTCGTGTTGATCAAAGACGATAAGAGGAAATTTGCCGATTACAAAGGGTTGATGAATTTCTGACGATTACTAAGCAGCCACCAATGAACTATTCTAAAGCTACATCAAATCTTATTACATCACGTATTTAATATAAACGCATTCTTTCCCCCATAAATTATGTTTGTTTAAGATACGTTTCCTCCTCAAGTATTTCAGCAGAGTCTCTTCCGGATCTGGATTCTCTTCTACGATCTATAAATAGACAATGACAAACAGATATTGAACTAAGCTTAATGAAAATGAAATTGCCTGTTTTTAGGTTCTTTCAATGGTACAATCTTTTACGGTATCTGGTGATCGTTGTATGACTGATCCTGTATCAGCTTAGACATAAATAGCCTTAATGTACAATGAATTCAGGGGAGTAGATCCCAGGGGATGTGGATGTACATCATCCTTCATCCATGTTGATCATCACCGCCCCCATCCTTATGATACACACAAACCCACGCCACTGAAAGTATCATGGTGTTGCATACATCTGTAGGAGAGTTAACGTTATCAAGTCATCAAGTAGCCATACATCAACGGATTCGAACCCACTACATCCTCACATTAGTGTCTATTCTCTTTATAGCAACTGATCTCACTACATTAGTTTTATAGCAACACCGTGAATTATCACAGGAATTAATTAGCTATTTGTACACATGGGCACTAAACCGAGATTAAGATAATACTAATGTCTAAGATGTGTTCTCTTATCTAGTTGGTGATTGCTATCGAGCTTACGACTCTCTTTGCTATATATTTTCTGCTGATCAAACCTTTATTGTTATGCCTATTTTACGAACCAACGATTATAAATGAACCCGTCATTCGATAAAAGAAATCGCGTTTAGAAATATAGTTTGTAATATAACGTGTCCTAACTCTTTAGGGTAGCTATCTGTTTACATGGAGGTTTCCCGAAGTGTTCGTCTCGAAGAATTTTATTTTATGTAGTTCGTGTTTTAAATCCGAGTTCAGGAATGCTAGACGAAGTATCAACTTCGCCCATCTTGCAGTATTCTTTTGTAATATGTTTTCTGGGCAGTCAGCCGTGACTGCTGCTCATACCAGTGTCAGGTGTTGTCGACAGTTCGGCATCCAAACGTTTAGAGAAAACCACTGTTTTAACACATTGGAGTACGCGTCGTCGAACAAGAGGGGACGCGTGCTGACAGAAAGTTAATTCATAATATTAAATATCTTATATTAACTACTGCAAGCCACAAGGTAAGTACTCATCACAACAAACCTACCAACAAAGAACGTTTAATAAATAATAGAAAAACACGAGTAGAAAACAATAACAACCTGTCCATCGTATATCTTGTAGCGCAGAACGCCGTTTCGTAAAAGGATTCTTTGGCCTCATGTGTAGAGCGTGAGACTATTTACTTATGGCTATAGTCATTCTGTGCTGGAGGTCGCATGTTCGCACCTCGGTCGTAGCACTATAGTAGGACTTTTCTATCCAGTCAGGCAACTGGCAAGGTTTTCTCCACCGAACTTGCCATTTATTGTAAATTCTAAAGTTATTTAGAATTAGTCTCCGTGGGTAAGCTATAAATTACAGACCGTATGCTTCTCCCTCATTTTAGTTTGCCAGCTACGTTAAAAATTACAATTTCTCCAATAATACTAATTATTATATAAAACGCTGTCACACAAAATGCTGCCCCACAGAAATAGGCCACGCAAAATGCCAAGGGATGCCCCGAACCTTCGTTTTTGAATCAATATGCTTGCGATTATTTTATATTCCTTTATAACATTTATGTAATTAGGTTAACACTGTAAGACACGAGGACTCAGTGGCCGCTGACTGTTGAAATAGAAATAGTTTTTTTTCTTCTCTAACTGTCATGTCGTAAAGATGAAAACGTTTGTATGTATATGTTCATATACACTGTAGTGCATGAGAGTTGTGAACTTTCGCACAGAAAAACTGTATTGAACGCTTTGCTTCTGACATGGCCACACTTCCGGTTTTTAATAACCCCGGAGAAAACACAAAACGTCACCGCAGGTACACCTCACTAATTAATAGTGAACCGGCGAATGCTTCATTCAATGTTAATTCAGTTGATAATACATCGTCTTCCGATTTTAGTTCTAAATCTGTTAATTATTTTCCTTCCTCGTCATAGACGAGCTAGGAATTTACAAATGACAATTACGTTTTATAACCTACACGTTATAGACTCCTTACATGATGATCAAAAGGTTGAGGTCCCTTTATCAGTATGTTGTCCGAATGTTAAATCCTTGAGGAATAAAGCCATACCTGTGGCTGATTATGTTGTGTCGCAAGGTTTTGATGTTTTAGCGATTACTGAAACGTGGCTTGGAACTAGACTGATGACATTTCTATAAACGAGTTGGTTCCTACAGTTTAGGAGTTTAATCATAATCCTCGTAAAAATGGCAGACGCGGTGGTGGTATTAGCATATTATACAAATATGGGCTGGTTGTTATGGTGATTAAATCCGAGATAAATATACATTTTGAAAACATGGACACTACCATTATGTGAGATATAGGTAAGGTTACTGTTACACCTTCTACTGTATATCGTCCGCCTTCTCCTAAACAAAATGGTCTCCGTGGTCTAGCGGTAGCGTGTTGGACCACAGCTCACTACCACCCGAGTTCGAATCTCGGCGTGGGCATATTTGAAGGTTGTTTCATCTTTAACTTCGCTTCATTACCTTTGGAGGTCGCTCGGCCCATTTAGCCAACCATGTGCACAGCAGTGGACGTAAAATATCAATCAATCATCATCAATCATCATCATCATCATCTGAACAAAATGACTTTAAAATCGTCATTATTCCGTACAGGAATGACTTAAATACTTAGATAATCTGGCCATTATCTCCTAGGATGTCATAACAACTGATTTACATTTCCAGGTGGATAACAAGTCTGATGTTGAACTTTGTCATTATATTTAATGATCATGGCTTGGCTCAGCACGTCAATGGCACAATGCACAAAAGGGCCACATATTAGAATTGTTAATATCCTGAGACCCGAACTCCATCTTAGTACAAATTCTTTCTGTATATTACCATTGTCTCAGTAGCAGCAAAGGTAAATTCTTCGGCTATAATTTGGCTGCACAGTTCGTTATTAACACGGACTAACCATATTGCACAAGAAGAAAGTTCAACAGATTATTGAATATTTATGCCACAATACTGTCTGTGTTTGAGGACTTAGTCGTCTCAAATCTCGGGTGAATCTGACGGATCAGTTGAGGAACTGGTAGAACCTATAACACAGGTGTATAAAGTATGATTAATAATCATATTCCATCTATATTCGAAAATCACAACTTTGAGACTGCAAACCCTTTGGTACTCTGATCAGTTTAGATCTGCTTAGAAAAACAGAGAGGGCTTGATGCCGAACTTCCTTAACGGTGCACTTTCAAATATACCGAGAACTCAATAAAAAAAGAAGACACCATTATCTTCAAATTAACAAAGAACTTGGTGGGAATTAATTAAAATATGAATCTTTCCCAGTTTATCTCTGCTAAATTTCTGGCGGATAAGTTCAGCAATTTCGTCATGAGGAAACCAACAGTCATCAGGAATAAGATCAATATGCTGATTCTCCGAATAATAACTTCAATATCGTCATGGATGCGGATATTATGTTTAAAGGGAAAATGCTCGAGATTTGTTGACCAGCTTCTGAAGTTGGGGTCAAAGAGATAACCACTTATTTTCCGAACAAGTCATGTGATTCGGATCCACTGCTCACTTGGATTTTAAAGAAATGTGTCGATCAGCTTCTGCCACAGATAGCAACCATTATATACCGGTCAATGAGCCACCATCACTCCACTACTCAAGTGATCTGGGTTGGAAAAGGAAGATATGAACAATTATTGTCCTATTTCTAACCTTCCCTTTATCTTAAAAGTTATTGAAAATGTAGAAGAGGCGTATGGAAGAGCACTTAGATGATGATGATGATGAATGATTGATGTTTTACTGCCACTTTTGTGCACATGGTAGGGTAAATGGGCCGAGCGACCTCAGGTGAAAGTGATTTGGGAGAGCACTTAGAGCACAATGACCTCCATGACAGTTATAAGTCCGTTTATCGTAGAGATCATTTAATACAATCAGCTTTCTTGAAAATACATGGTGACATTGCTGAGGCCCTTGATGAAGGATCACTGGCTGCCTGAAATATGCTTGATTGATCAGCATTCTTTAATGTAATCGATCACCCGATGCTACTGAAATATTTGTTTGATTAATATAAAAGAAAATACTTTAACCTGGGTAAATTCTTAACTAGCCGACTGAACACATCACGTTTCAGTCGCGGTTAGAACCCCAATGGATGTACGTCTGCATTTTGGTGTACCATATGGATGTGATTTATGGGCAAAGAATGTTTTCCGTATGTATATTAAGCCATTTGATGAAATTATTAAATGATATCACAGTAAAAATCATCGTTATGCTGATGAAACTTAATTCTACATGACTTTAAAGCCAAATGATAAATGGGATGACATTTTATCTTTATTTGAAGTTTGTATTGAAGAAAGTATTTGGATGAACAACAAAATTGAATAAGCATAAGACATAATTCATTGTTTTCTCATCGAAGCAATATGTGAAGAACACTGAATCTTCACATTAAGGTACAATTCAGTTATTTAAATTCTTCAATGTCTTATGGCTTATATTCGATAATACTGCAGAAATAAAGAATCAGATGAATTCAATATGCAAGTCCTGTTATTATCAAACAAGAAATATAGGACTTATTGGTATAAGATTTTAGTTCAAGCCGTTATGGTTTCTCGACTGAACAATGGTAATGTATTCTTCTATTGTATTCTCACACACACGCACGCACGCACGCACGCACGCACGCATACATAACTTTGCTGTTAGATTATCTATACCTTACGATATATATATATATATATATATATATATATATATATATATATATGAATAACAGGAACTAAACTTCTAAATAATCTGATGATAATTTGGTACTGCAACTGAAAGATATATGTGGCATGGAAAAGACCAAGAGTATCAAAAGAACATTTTTGTGTAACCTGATTTGTTTTAAATTAAGAAACAACATCATATTATTCTTTGTAAATTCAACTTTAAAATATGAGTAGAATATTTATCTTTTCCAATATTATATCGACATTTTACATAATATAGTTTAAAAATATATAGTCATTTTTCATATTTACTCATATTTGGGTCAAACCTCTTTGTATATATGACCGTGACCTTGCGGTTATATTTGAGGCATGATGGCACAGTTAGTGGGTGCTGTATTGAAGTAGGTCTGAGTCGGGGATAATAATATTGTTCAGCGCCTGGTTCTGGTGCTATATAAATATGCATTATTATTATTATATATATGGCAAAACATGTAGGCATATATTACTAGTGCCTGATATTTCGTATTCCATATCTGTTGTCATTCCAGTTTATCACTGTTTTATGTAATTTTCTATATCACACTCCCCCCAACTAACATCACTGTATTGTACAAAGGAACTGCGCTTGAACTGCATTTTAAATTCGTTAATAAATGGCATGAATGACAATTTAAAACTAATGTGATTGAAGTTTGATTGATTTTTTTGACATTCAACATGTGTAACCTTTGTCCGCATTGTATCCTCTAAATTTGACAGGATTTCCTCATCTGTTCAGACACAGGAATAGCCATAGACATGGCTTTCTCAAATCAGAAACTATACACTTTGTTCAAGATCGGCACCGACCAGCCTAGTTGACATCCGTTTGCGACTAGACCAGGCATTATCTTTATAAGCTGCAATGTATTCAGCCTTGCGTTTTATCGTTTGTTAAATCTGAGTTTTACCAACACCGCACTTATCAGTCAAAGGGCAATAGCTTTTGACCGATTTTTCATAATCAGAAAGCGATAGAACTTTGCGAGTAATTTTGAACATAATAGTGCATTCAATGAGGCAAGTTCAAATGACATGCATTTTGTATACAAAATAACCACTGATTGACAAACTGCTAAACGGGTTTCTAGTCACAAGTAGACACACAATAGATGACAGACATTATGTGGTCAATTAATTAGAAATATACACATTGATTGACATAACTGAAGGTAGAATAAAAGCTCTAAAAAGTATTCTATTCGTGTGAAGATATGCTGTAACTGCGAGTAAGTTGTTAATCAACCAGAGCAAAGCAACGTAGTGATTGCAAAAAGACCATTTATGATGAAGAATGCTGCTCTCTGATTGGTTCTGCAGTGCTGTGACATCACAAGACAGTGTACTGTCCGCATTATTGGTGATATAATCTGACCTTTTGACGATTTAACCCCCCAAAAGATGCCGGAGAAATAAATCCGCACTCAACCTTTAAAAGGACAGCAAAAAATTATGGAAACATGTCATCATTTTCCGACTATTACTACACACAACATGCGGAACCATCATATGCATAATAAGCTCCGTTCCGGCTGATAACTTCTTCCATGTGCTCCTGTGGAGAAGCAGAACAGATGATGGAACATGTCATCCAAGACTACTTAAACCTACATCAGCTGAGGGAGACTACCTGGACAAATACAACAACTCTACAGAAGAAGCTGTACGACACAAGAAGCAATCTACAGAGGACGGTATCATTCATAGACACTGATGGCCTCGACTTGTAGTCGACAAGCAAACGAGAACAAGACGAAGATGATCACAACAATACGTAGGAAGTCCATTACTACGAGATATAAAAGATAACATACTTATACCAATTGGAATTTAAATTCCCACAATTGCCTAAGACAAAATGTGTTTAAGTTAAATTTGTATCAATCCTCTTCGGCTTTCCCAACAGCTAATATACTTGTGATATATACACGTACAGTACTAACGTTATATTATTAATTATTTACTTACAGAAATAATTAGGTTAACCAATAAAACATTGAAATAATATAAAGATTCCTTACCTTTTGACCGTTAACGTAAAATATCAAAGTAGCAGATTCGTCTCCAGGTGGAAGAGCCATTTTTGAAGTACAGTAGCAACGAGTCTCGCCGAACAACTGAGAGATAATATTCGTGCGACCACCTGAATACTCTCTGCCAGCATAAATAATACGAGAAACAACGACCCTTCGTCCGGCCTAGTTTTCTCACATCCGATACACAAGACTAAGTACGAGGCAACAAAAATTGTATGTTCCCCTGTTAGCAAGTCTACACACAACTATGCTATTAGGTTACCGATAGTAGAGCTGTAGATGAGTTTATTTTGAGTTATTTAGCAGCGGAGGTGATGGTGACATATGGACGAGGGCGATTTCGCAATTTCAGGGCGAGGTTCGGAGCAATAATAGCCGCCAAATTGGCGAGTACAATGTCGTTATCTAGACAGGGGCAGATTGTACTGAAGAGTGTTTTGCCAAATATAAACTGAAAAACACGTATACACAACCCGTCAAACGCATATTTGTAACGTTATATTACCACAACGTAGGCTATAGTCAATATATGATAAACAGGCAAACATTTTTTATTACGATTAGCAAATTGTTTCAATTGTCTTTAGAATTATTGGATGAAACAACCCTTAATCAGTATGCCGGAGAAATAAATCCGCACCCAACCTTTAAAAGGACAGCAACAAATTATGGAAACATGTCACCATTTTCCGACTAATACTACACACAACATGCGAAACCATAATATATATGCATAATAAGTTCCGTTCCGGCTGATAACTTCTTCCATGTGCTCCTGTGGATCACCGTCCAAATAAACAATAGTCTGATATTTATTCCTGTCACTTGTTGAAGTTTGAGAACCAGATCATGACTATCGTCTATTGAGCACAGCCAATGATATTCATTAATTTGTATAAATCAGTACACTATGGATTGTTATTTCACTGTGATAGAGAAATATATCGTCCGATTAGCTCCAAACCAATAGGAGCTGACGCATACACAGCACGCACGCACGCACACACACACACACACACACAGAGAGAGAAAAAACACGGTTATATTATACACAAACCTAGCATAGAATTATAAACGTTTATTAAATATAATCTTATATTACATCATTCCTAAATACTGGGAGTTGTCATGGGTAAGATATATCTTGGGCACGGGTCGTCATCTACAATGAGATTCCATGTGGATACTCGTATCGTGTTAAGTTCCTGTTTCACGGGATCACAAGCGGTTCACTAACGGAACTCTGATTTATTTGGTCTGTGTCCGTACGATATCTGCTCAGATAGAGAGACCAAGTGACTAAAAGGACATACTGTACGAATGTTTGTCCTGACAATCAAATGAGATAACTTTTCTTGTCGATATATTCGTATTTAACTCAATGTCTTATATATTAATATGGCATTGCCATCTTTCCTTCTCCGAGGTTCCTGTTGGCGCATTACAATTTTGGTACATAATGCTTACATTCTTTAAATTCAATTACGAACATTTCGTGTGTTGTGTAACAATGATAAAATAGTTCTATTTTACCTTACAATACGCCTATGGACATTCGGGATTTTTAGCCTGTGTCGATCTATTATAGTTAAAGATCACATAGAGGAAGATTGGACAGCGGGCTGTTTGGAGTGTAATAAATATTCTGTGCTGCCACCTTGCGGTAGACATGGTACGAGAAGTTACCAGCAAGTTTGACAGTTTCTATCAAACAGTGCAAAAATTAATAGAAGATTGAAGACAGGCAATTATTTTTCGGCCCCTCATTCCCACAACAGTCGAAGAAAATGTCGAGGCCTCTCATTTTTCAAATTTACAAGGGAGAAAAAGAGGTAGGTAACATGGTAAATACAATAGACAAAGTGTAGCCGAGTTAAGTAATAAAATATCTATATATTATTGCTTGCTAGCTATCAATCAATAATGACATCATTTCATATTAATATCGAAATACAATTAATGAATTATATCATGGATCACAAGTCCTTTGATGCTGAAGAAATTACTATGAGTATGATTATCGCGAGTTTGGTCAACTGAATATTCAATTCATGTTATTTTACTTAGTCTTAGAGGTTAATCATAATTAAATCACATGCATTTATTTACAGTTGGTCTGATATGATCATGATCAACTGATCTAACCTCCAGAAAAAGAAACTTAAAGTATGTTTATCCAGACTACGAGTACCAGGCTGAAACGAAATCTTCTCAAAGGCTACTCAACTCAAAGTAACAGCTGCGGATGATATGTCTGTAGCTCAGTTGGTGAAGGAACTTGCTAAACACATATCTCTGGTCCAGCTCTTGATTTTGTGTGGTCTCAACTTCGCTTCTCAAAGGGAAGTAACCATGATAGAAGGTGGACTGTCCAGGATTAATCATTTGAGTTATCTATCCTGCATTCCAGTCCTTCCCAAGGTCTTCCTGTTACCATCAGTGATAAGACTACATAGAGGCGTCACAAAACTCAAGATTTATCCGCGTTTTAATAAAGCTTTGTTGGACATTGTCAAAATTAAAGTTAATCTAATGGCAGACCAGTCGAAATTATGCTGTGCGATATTTGATGAACTGGCAATAAAAGAAAAAAATATGTCATATAACCTTGAACATGATGAGGTGAAAGGTTTGAATGATTTTCGAGATGTTGGAAAATATAAATATGATTGATTATTGTCAATAACTTGGATATCTAACAGATTGTGCATGCAACTATCATGCAATTGCTCATATTTTACTAATGCGTGAAATTCTTCTCCAATTTCAGTTTTGCAAAATGTACACTTTTTAAAATTATACACTTTTTGGATTTACAATGTCTGCTCCTTTCAGTCGGTAGATTGTCATCAGAGAGTCTGAAGTTATGATAATCTATGTAATATTTATATTTGTTTCATACTTGTAACTTATATTTAAATTGACGATTACAAATAATTTTATATCTGAGTTATGTGTTCAATCATCAATACTTTTTGCCCAGGTTTATGCTGCATATGTTGGAATGGCATTATGGACATTATGAATGTGTAGAATAATTTCATGAATAACTAGGAATAATTGTACATTGTAGGACATACGATATGATACGTCAATAAACAGCGTGAACATTATCTGTTAGATTTTTGATGGCAGTTTTTAAAGCTACCGGAGTTTTTTTACACACGTATTTTAGTACGCGTGATTTATTAGTTCTAGTGCCTTTCTATGCACATGTAAAATCTTGTAATTATTATTTTAAATTCAAAATACATCTTAATTTCTCATATATTATGTGATATTTTAGTGAGATATGAATCATCAGTAAATAATATAAAGCAGAAAAACTCATTTATTGAATATTTCACGGTTACATTACAACTTTGATATTGTCAGTCTTATATATGATGATGTGTGTTATTTTGATTTGAAACTACATTTATTTCATGTGATATCATGTACATATAATAAAGTACACTGATTTAACTCACAGCCTTGTTTTAATTCCAGAATACTCATTGGGCAATACATTTTTAGCATGGTGATTATTTGAAAGAAACGGGACATAGTGTCTGAAATACATGATCAGTTATAATAATGGTCATATAGACACATATCACCATAACGCACATTGCAAAACATAATTCTACACTACATAAGTGAAGTTAATACGTTATTTAACTGCACACAATCCAGGAACACAAAAATGTCCAACTTAGTTCAATATTGCTCCTCTCCCCATTTATTGAATTTTATCTTGAATATATTCACTGTTAGATTGGCCAATGCCTGCTTGGAGATTTCAATTAGTAAATATCGGCCAAATGCCGACTTCTCTTGTGAAAGTCACTGTACCATGTTTTGCGTAAGGCGGCGCTGCTAACTGTTTATTTCACACAATGGCATGCGTTATCGACCGCTGTACCGTCTTATTATATATGGTCTTTGTTAGTCACTCTTCAGATAAGCTGTTTGTTTACTTTCTATAAGGTGAACTTAAGAATGTGTTCTACTAGCATTGAAATGAAAACGTCTAGTTACTGTCAAGTATTTGTAGAAATATTTAGATATTGAATATTAGGGAATAATATAATTTTACAAATAATTGACAAGTTTTCGAAGATCACTAGCCGATGCACGCACACACGTACGCACGCACGTACACGTGTGTTAATACTGTTGATTGATTTAGATGCTATTATAGATTATATTAATATATATATATATATATATATATATATATATAGCTGGTTATTATGAGTTCACGAGTAACTGCTGATGATCAATGAAAGTAGTTTGTGAAATGGCATTTCCAGTATTTTATTATTTAAAGCATTGTAGAAAACCTTTTGTTATTAATTGCTAAATGTGTGGAGACCTATGTCTATGCTAATACTGCAGATGAGTGTGTATAGTGTGGAATGATTAGCTAGACTGTTCTTAAAAGAACATTCCTATTGACAATTATTATTTAGTATATAAATTGCTTCATTTGTGATAATTAATATATTATTTATTGTCATTATACTTTTAGTCAAGCTGAGTTATCCTTCTACCACTTAGTTTTTGAAAAAAGGTCTTTATTTGAATATATATATGTCCATTTTGATGTTAAATTCCATATAATGGAATGGGTTATTGTGTAGTTATGACTAACAAAAAATACGAAATCTGGCAATATTGGCAGCCAATCTGATTTCCAGATTATTAAATACTATCAGATTAAGTCACATATATTATAATGAAGGCTATATCTACATCAGCAATAATCTACTTATCCTGAAAGTCAAAATATATTTCAATGACAGCCATTTTGAATTCTGAGTTAAACAAGAGTCATAGGGAGGTCTATCGGGCCAATAAACTAAATAATTTCTTGATCTTATTTGAAATAATCAAATTTAGATGTTTTAGGGAATCAGGCCATTACTGGGTAGGGACATAATTGACATTGTTCATTAATGCTATTATAAATAGTCAATTGTCAGTCGAATCAGCCTCTCTCTCTCTCTCTCTCTCTCCACCCTCCCTCCATCTCTGTTATAACCTCCATCTCTGTTATAACCTCCCTCCCCCTGTCTGTCTGTCTGTCTGTCTTCTTCTTCTCTCTCTCTCTCTCTTCTTCTATTTATATATATATATATATATATATATATATATATATATATATATATATATATATATATATATAATTTTATATTATATATAAATATGATAAGATTAGTTTAATCACATTTAAACAAATGTTATTGAATAAATATTGTTATCTAGTAATATAAGCCTAACAATTCATTTTATAAATTATATATATATATATATATATATATATATATATATATATATATATATATATATATTATATAATCATACTTGATACATTACAGTCTGAAAGATAACATTTTGATGAAACTTAATAAGCTCCCGTCATTCTGGGAATCCAACAAGGCGGCGAGAGTACCTTTGGATGTTTTACGGCTCTCATTGTGTTATTAAATTAACTGCTTATTTATGTACTTGAGAAGAGAAATTACAGTACACATATTTATTATATGTAACATTTCATTTGTATCATGATCCATTTGTTTAAGATTATATATTCTATTTTCTTGTCACAAAAACAATCCCAACTCGGCAGTTCTGTGGAGTATCATCTGGAGCGATGCTAAATTTCTTTCTCGTCTCGAGTCGACCGACGATCTGCGTTTCCCTTCACTGCGCATGCGCCGCGGAAAAAGGTCTATTGGGTGAGTATGTTGAGCTTGACATATAGTTGGCATTCTTTTTATTTTTTATTACATAATCAATCGGATATTAGTACGAATTCACTCTATTGATATATGAATGCATCCAGCAAATGAATTAAATCGCCTCATCCGTGTATCCTGAAGGACTTTGTCGATATTCATAAATCAGTTGTCCACAATACTCTGTAGCGTTTTAAGGATTCTGATTGTTTATTGTTTAGCTGATTATCAAGGATTATTATCTATACATTGAAGTCATTGTTAGTTTTTAGTATCATTCTCAAATACATGATAGCTGACTGTGGAGTCATTTAAATGGTTCACATTAAAACATTCCTCTCTGAATGGTGATGTATTAGTGACCTAAGCATTGGGATTGTTGAAAGGCAGGCAAACAATAACTTCGCTCTTATAATAATAATAATAATAATGATAATAATAATAACAACAACAAAAAAGTGTCAATTATAACTGAACGTTCAAACTAATAGCAGGAATGAAGGGTACGTGCGTGCGTATGTGTTTCAGTGTGTATGTGAGTGTGAATGAGTGAATGTGTGTGTGTGTGTGTGTATGTATGTGTGTGTGTGAGAGAGAGAGAGAGAGAGAGAGAGATAGAGATTGAGAGAGAGTGATTCGTGATACATGATTACAACTAGAGAGACGATACAATGTGACCATTAATACCTGTTGTGGTCGAGAGACGATATTCTAGGGATCATGTAATACCTGTTGTGGTTCATCTGTCAGACTGTTGGAAACAAGTATCTATAACATAATCCTTTCTTCAGTGGTGTACTAGTATAGGTAATGTGTCTGTCATCTGTGTAATAAGGAGTAGACTAGAACAGTAACATAATATATTGAAAGAACACGACTGATGGAGGATATGATGTTCTGGGCATAATAGATATTCCTGTAAAAGGTTTAATATGACGCGTCATGGAGAGATGTGTGTCGAGCATTGTTGTTAGGTTAAACATAGAGTCATTAGCACACACACACACACACACACACACACAACAAATCACTTCAGTGAGTCCATACTGAGTTAGTGTACATTCTCTTGTGGTGAACAAACTGTAATATTTGTTAACACGCCGATGGTATATAAAAGGCCTGACTTTTCACTTAGGTTAGATAACGTATGAGGATTAGCTGTTAGGTTCGAAGTAAATCATAGTATTTACTCAGGTTTGAGACGATATTTCGTTCTAGTCCAGTAATAATCCATTGTGCGGTATTGCTACTTTGTTTATATTTTAGTTAAATCGCTTCAGTGAGTCCATACTGAGTTAGTGTACATTCTCTTTGTTGTGGACAAACTGTAATGTTTGTTAACACGCTGAGGCTATATATAGGGCTTAAATTTTCACTTAGGTTAGAGAAGAACTTCGACGCCAGTTTTAATAGTAGTCGCTTCGTGACGCCTGCCCGTTGTAAAAACTGATCTTTGAAGACGGTAACAATTGGGTTATATAGTTTATATAGTATTGCTTTGAAGAAAGATACAGCAATTGAAAAATAGCTATAAATAGGGCTGCTTAGATAATTAAGCTAAACATTCTCACTACTGCCGTGATCGGACTTGGGTGTTTTACACCCAAACTCCACGGCTGTAGGTGATTCGTATTTTGATTTTGCTTGGCGGCTTAGGGACTGGTGAGACTTTTACACATGTCTCAGCAAGAAAAGTCGCCACTCTGGATTCAGTCCCCTGAAGAAACGTCCAGAGTTTGAATTCGCGGTTCGAGATTCTCTGTGCCTGTGCCTTATTATACACAGCTAAAACACACATTGCCCGTGCCAGAGATTGAGGTTCGTGTTTTTTTTACCAATTTTGTAATATTTGATATAAAGGGTTAGTGACGAGTAGGTCATAGAATTTATTGGATTTGTATGCTTATGAGGTATTTGACCCTCCAGAAAATATCACAAGGCATATTATGCTGCGGTTAAGATGTTCCCTTTCTGTGCGTGGAGACTGTGTTTCCAGGTCCATGCGTTCAAGAAAAGTTGATCTAGAGCTGTATATTCCGTGCACTATTTGCGTCTTTGGAGGCACGCCGTTTAAGTGTTTGGCCTGGTTATCCAGCATTTAAATGACTGTAGCAGACACAGTACGCTCTTAAAGCATGTACTCCTGACTCAGGAATAGAAACACTGCATCGCATCTCGAGTGGTGGCATTGGACACAGCTCGCGCGGTTGGTGTGTTTTATATAACAAGTTTAATTGTATATATAATTCACCTTAGTTATTTGTGGGAATAGAATTATCTTTCCTAGGTCCAGTTATGTCCAGTCTGTACTATGACATTCAAGGCTAACTTTAGTCTCCTTGTCATTAATAAAACCCTATATTATAATTATAGTTTGTATAGCAGACATTAGGTCTGATTTGAAAATGTTAATATATAGAACGGCAATTCCGCCATAACGGTATGCTAAAGCGCCTATGTAAATTGTTATAATAGTGACGAGTAGGTCATAGTGTTTATTGGATTTGTATGTTTATGAGGTATTTGCAGTAAATATCACAAGGCATATTATGCTGCAGTTGAGAAAGTTCCGTTTTCTATGCGTGGAGACTATATTTCCCGGTCCCTGCATTTATAATCTCTCATTTTAAATATTTCTATATAATTAATTGTAAATTGTCAAACTTTAGTTGTAGTTAATAAAAGGTAGACGAGTAATAACATTTTTGTAGAAGGCTTTAATTCTAGAACACGTTGAATCTTTAACTACGTGTAGCTCTGTGTTACCATAGAGCAGTGGTTCTTAACCTGGGTTCGATCGAAACCCAGGAGTTCGTTGAGTCAGTCTCAGGGGTTCCATAGAGGTAAAGAATACTAAGACTATTTTCAACAATACCTTTTTGGGGGAAAGGGTAAAAACCTTCATGCACAAACATTTCAAAATAATTTTTTTCTTTAGTAACATTTATCACAGTGCGTCAGATTCCATACTATTTTGATAAAAGTGAATGTCTAAATGTGGTTATTAGTAAACAAAGCTGCATGTTCCTTTAATTTCCTATCTATTTCTTAACAAACTAGTAAAAGCTTATGTGTGTGTGTGTGTGTGTGTGTGTTCCATCAACCCGCTCGTATTATTAATCTCAGCTTGGCCACCATTGGCTGCAGCTGATCACGCCATATCGCATGGCTTTGATATCGGTGCAGCAGGGAACTTAGTCCGCTGAGTAGTCGACTTGTGAATGTTGTGATTATACGTCATTTGTCATACTAGCTTAATCTCTTTTGGCAAAGAATATTTCAGTACCGCCAATTCCTTGGTTCGTTTAAGTGCGTCAACTTTTCTATATCCCATCAACACAGCATACGAATTAAACGTTTCTTCAAAATACTCCCAATTCAGTGACATATCTAATGTGAATGTTGGTAATTGGACTGCCATCTTCTGGCACTATGTATTACGATGTAATAAAGTATCTCAGCGCACAAAGCTATCAGTTTGGTGGAAACCATTTATTCGGAATGATTATATTCATTTAGCTTTTGCTTTGTTTGATGATTTGACGGCGATACATCGTATTTTAGCTTCATGTCATTTTGATGCTCAATGCCACATAATGGAATAGGTTTTTACATAGTTATGACTGACAACAATACGAAATCTGGCAATATTGGCAGTCATTTTGAATTCGAAGATGGCCACCGTGTTTTACATAACACCAATCTAAATCACATATATCATAATGAAGGCTTAAAACCAGTGAGCTGCTTATCCTGAAATTATCTACTAATCCTGAAAGTCAAAATATGGCGGAAAATATTATTTTCGTTGGTTGGTTTCAATGCCATCCATTTTGAATGTTAACCAAGAGTGATGGGTATTTTGCTAATTTCAATGAGAGCCATTTTGAAAATGACGTCAAACAAGTAGTCCTTCTCAAATTGGTTAATGTGAAATCCATTTTTAATGTTCGGAGAGATTCCAGGGGCATAATAAAATAGAATTCATACGTTCTTGGTGAGAGTGCATGGGGTATATTGGATCCATGGGCTATTTCATTCGAATGATTTTAATCAAGTACATGTATGTCTCATTATGAATAATGATATTGTTTACTATTGTGTAAATGACTCTATTACCCGAATGAAAAATTTTCAATTTAATATATCTACCTGTCAATCCCAGGTATGTGTACAAACATTAAGAAACGAAACATAAGACAGGGAGCCGTAACATTTAACAGCCAGATGTGAAAATTAACTCTCCTCATTAATTACCACTTCGGCCGAAATAATTATCTGACAACAGTAAGTTATTAACAAAATCTTGAAATAGATACGCTGTCTAACAGGTAGCCAATGTAGTTTTCGAAGAATTGGGTTGATATGATCATATTTTCTAGTATATGTTACTATGCGAGCCGCTCTATTCTGAATTCGCTGAAGGCGATTAATGTTATAATCAGATATGCCATATAACAGGGAGTTACAATAGTCTATACGAGATGTAACAAAGGCATGGACTACCGTTACAAGTGTTTCTTGTGTCAAGAATGCTTTTAAACAGTGGATGTTCTTAAGATGGTAGTAAGCAGCTCGGCATACTGATGTACTGATTTTTTACTGACCCATTAGGGGTAATCGAAGATGCACCCATCTGTAATGCTGGTGTCCTTAGGGATTTAACACAATGTGGTGATGCCAAATATAAAATATTTGTTTTATTATCATTTAGTTTTAGAAGATTTTGAGTCATCCATAGCCGAATATCAGCAATACAATGTTCTATATTCTTCAAGGAAGAGGAAAAACTTAACTCATTGTCAGGATCCAGTGATATATACAGCTGTGTGTCATCAGCATACAAGTGATATTTAACTCCATATCGCTGCGCAATGATCCCAAGAGGACGGGTATACATTGTGAAAACCAGAGGACCAAGAACTGAACCCTGTGGTACACCAGATAACAAAAACTGAATGTCAGATAAAATACCATGAACAGATACTCTCTGGGAGCGTTGTTCCAGATAGGATCTAAACCATTCAAGTACTCTACCTGACAGACCAAACATGTCTTTTAACCTAGAGAAAAGTACATTATGGTCAACTGTATCAAATGCAGCAGACAGGTCCAGAAGAACAAGTATTACTGGCTTACCTTGATCAATTGACAACATAATATCATTTTCATCATAACCAAGGCTGTTTCAGTGCTGTGACCACTTTTATAGGCAGACTGTAGTGATTCATTAAGGTTATTATTGATTAAATATTTGTTTAGATGGAAAGCAACTGCCTTTTCTATAACTTTAGATAAAAATGTAAGATTTGAAACAGGTCTGTAATTGTTTAGAATATTACAGTCCACAGTGTGGTTTTTTATTAATGGTTTTACAAGGGCAACTTTCATGGATCTTGGGAAAACACCCAGAGATAATGATTTATTAACTATATTTGTAATTGGGTTTATCAGAACATCCAGACAATCTTTCACAAGCCATGTAGGCATAGGGTCAACTGCAAAGAAAGCATTTGATGACTTTTTCAGCAACTGTCTGATATCAGTCTCTGTAAAAGACTCAAATGTATCCATCATGGATATGCAGGACTCTTCTACCAATGCTTACCCTGTGATAAGGTGCTGGACTGGAACCCACTATGTATATTTACTATTTTTTGACAGAAGAAGTTATTAAAACAATGGGCCATATCTTTATCTGGGTTGATATTAAATGTGTTTGTGTTTGTGTGCGTGCGTGCGTGCGCACGCGCGCTCATGCATGTGTGTCTTTTATAAATATATTTCAGGCACTGGCACAAGTGTTATACTTTTATTCAAATAACAACCATAACTTCAAATTGATTAAACATATATTTATTTACATGTATAATTTGATTACATGTATAATTTAATTACATTTTAATTAGAAACAAATTACAGGAAAAAACAAATTACTAAAATAATCAAGAAACTATCATTAAAACGAAAACGAGGCTTTGTGCTGAACACTACGGCCAAGAATTCGTCAATAAAGATTAAGACTAAAATAGAAAAGTAAAATATTAATATAAAGTATGAATGATATATTAATAATATAAGCATAAATCGGAATAAATTAAGATCAATACTTGTAGCAGCGATACAACACGACTCAACCTAATAGCAACGCACCGGTTTAGACCTAATCAAGTCTTCATCAGGTTCCATATAATGTCTTAACATTAATTGTATCTTGTCACTTATGGAAATTTGGGGTAGAGACCCCTGGCTGTCGCCTCATCTAACGCTACCATATTACTCGAGGTTTATATACACAGTTTTCACCGGGAAGCGACGGACTTAAGCTTTTAGGTCATTCAAACAAAGGAAGTTTGATATTTAATCTCTTTGTTCTACGTAAGTCGATGTTTATAAAA
The DNA here is from genome assembly GCA_025642065.1 of Paralvinella palmiformis. Classification (NCBI taxonomy): domain Eukaryota; kingdom Metazoa; phylum Annelida; class Polychaeta; order Terebellida; family Alvinellidae; genus Paralvinella; species Paralvinella palmiformis. Next base: position 7,685 of record JAODUP010001368.1, on the reverse strand, counting down.
CAATGGCAATTGATTATAATTAATATCCTACAGACACAGGCCAGATAAGTCAGAGATCCCTAATGTAAAACCGCTTGTGATCCGTGATCCTGTGAAACAGGAACTTATCATGATACGAGTGTCCACAGAAGGACCGCGTTGTAGATGATGAACTATGCACAAGATATATCATACACATGACAACTCCCAGTCTTTTTGCGTGCATGCAGTAGTGATCTTCGAAATCGTATTAATCATTGTAAAACCATAATTCCCCCTTATAAAACTGAAAATTCATAGTGTTCTGAGTTAAACAGATGCCAAGATGAATGACTATCATTGATTGTACTCAGTAGGCGACACTCGGGATCTGTTCCCGAAATATCAACAAGTGACAGTATTAAATATAAGACCATTGTTTATTTGGACGGTGGTACTGATTAAAGGTTGTTTCATCCAACAATCCTGGAGACAATTGACATAACTTGTTAAACTCAATAAAAACAATGGGTTTTTGTCGGAAACATTTCAATGCCGCGATATTGCTGAAAATCTCCGTGATTTGGTTACTGAAAGTCTTCCGGCCAGTAACGTCATGTAAATTTATTTGCATTCAATCAATAAATGTTTGAATGTTTGTCATTAACGGCCACTATTGTGCACAATGTAAGCTAAATAGGGTGAGCGACCCTCAAAAGGCAATGAGTCGAAGTCAAAGATGAAACAGCCTCCAGATCTGGCCAGTCCGAGATTTGAACTCAGGTGGTTGAAATCTGTGATCATCCGCGCTACCACTTAGGCCCGTTCTATCAATCAAGGAAGGACAACTCTGTTAAGAGGTCATTCACGAAGTATGAAATATTTTAATTGTATGATTGAATAATGCAATTTATTTTCAATGACAAAGCATTCTGATACATAGAAATGTTTAATTGTTTTAATAATTAATTCATAATATATTGTTTATAATATATGGACTATATCCTACCTTGTGTCAATAAAATGTAACAAATATAACTTTATCGGGTTGGTTTATACGATACGTAGTCTTCAGTTTATTTCACAAAAACACTCCCTCCACAACAATCGTCTGTATTTGCCCCCCTAGCGGCCATTAGTGCTCCAAACGTCGCTCTGAAACCACCATCAAACACTTAACACACAATTTTGCATATCTTTACTTCAAAATAAACTCATCTATAACTCTACTATTGGTGACCTAATAACACGTGTGTGTGTGTGTGTGTGTAGACTTGCTAACAGGCGAGCAAGACTATTTATTAGCTCGTACCATTGACCTAAATATAAAAGTTTTCTTTCAGGTCAATGGCTCCTAAACACACACACACACACACACACACACACATATATATATATATATATATATATATAGAGAGAAGAGAGAGAGAGAGAGAGAGAGAGAGGGGGGTCATCTAGGTCAGATGAAAGATCGTTGTCTGTCGTATTTTTATGCCGGCAGAGAGTGTTCAGGTTGTCGCACAGCTATTATCTATCAGTTGTTCGAGGAGACTCGTTGCTACTGTACTTTAAAAATGGCTCTTCCACTTCAAGGTGAATATGCGACTTTGATATTTTACGTTAACGGACAAAAGGTAAGGACATTTTAAATTGTCTCTGTGTTCAACTGGTTAATCTACTTATTTCTGTAAACAAATAATCACTATTGGTATTGAAATGTTAGTACTGTACGTATATATATCATACATACATTAGTTGTTGGAGAAGCCGAGAAGGATTTGCACGAATTTCACATGAAAAGACCTTTTCTTAAGGAACTGTGGGTTTGTAAATTCCTGTCGGCATAGGTATATATATTACCGTTTATATTCCAAAGTAATGGACATATTTAGCAACTTCCTACGTGTTGTGTTCATCTTCGTCTTATTTTCGTTCGCTTGTTGATTAAACATTGAGGCCAGAAGTGACTATGAACTATACAGTTATCTGTAGATCACTTCTTGTGTCGTTCATATTAATCTGGGGACTTGCTGTAGTTGTACATGTAGTCTCCCTTAGTTGATGGAAGTTTGTGGAGTCTACGTAAGATTGTATTACCCATGATGCGGCGAGTGCACTGTCTGCTGATTTCGCAATACGGCAGATCTAATCAGAGAGCAGCCTCCTTCATCACATACGATTTTTTGTGTAATCCCCGATCACCAGTCAATCACTATGTTGCTTGGCTCTGAATGGCTAACAACTTACTGGCTGTCACAACATGTCTTCACATGAATAGAAAACGGTTTAGCTGATAGCCTACAGTTGGAAAGAGAATGGCTTCACAGTTATGTCAATCAGCGTGTACGTTTTTAATTAATTAACCACATAATGTCTGTCATCGTGTCTTTGTCATTATATTAACAGAAACCGTTTAATAGTTTCGTCAATCAACGTGTATTTTTATATACAAAGGTCGGATGAAATCTGATGAATGTATGTCATTTTAACTTGCCTCACAACTTTACTCCCAATATGGAGAACAATATATTTCTTGTTCAATTTTTTTCAGAATTTCACAAAATCACCAAAATCTATAATCATTACACATCATTAATACGGAAAGTTGACTGTAGTCCCATCACTGACCTTAATCAGGGAGTTTAAATAGGGGAGTTTTATTACGCCTGGTATACGGCAGGAATTTGTGATCCACGAATACTTCGTTGTCAAAAGGAAATATTCCACTAATTTTGAACCTGACTATCGTAACCACCTTTCTCACCAATGTGGGAATGTCGTAGAAATGGGATATTTCCCTGTTGGAGAAACAAATATTGGAGGGACGATGTTTTCCCGTGCGTTAACCGCAAAAAACACCGTCACCAGTTGACCACACTTCCGGGGGATGATCTCCGCGACCTGTTTGCTTTCCGCTGCGGCTTAACTGTTGTACATCCACTCTCCTTGATGTTCCATACTCGATTAGTTGCCAACCCAGTTTATTTTATACAGTAATGTAAGTACTTATAATAGTAAAATACCTGAATACATTACAATATAAGGATAGCACAAAAGTGAAAACATTCATTTCCATTGTGGTCCCGAGGACATTCAACTTCAATTATTACAGCTTCATTGTTTTGTTGTTCGGGGAGAATCCCCAGGCTGTCGCTTATTCGGCACAACCTATTACAGATTCATTATATTACATTATTATATTTATGCTCATACGATAACCGTGGTGTAGACGACTTAACGTTCGTCTTAACGTTAGCGTGGGGAGTCTCCATGGCCTAACTAGTATCGCGGTTGGACACATATCTATAGCACCTTGGTTCAAACCCCAGTCGGGCTATGTCAGAACCGGTATTTCATCTTTCATTTCGCCTCATTACCGTCGTAGGTTGCTCTGCCCATTTAGCCTATATTGTGCATAAACGTGGCCGCCAAACGGCAAAAACATTTGATGCTGGCGCGTTTTCCAATATTGTGTAGCTGGTTGAAGTTAATATTTTTCGCTAGGTGGAGCTACTGTAAAAACGTATAATTTAACACGGTCCAAAGATAAAAACCTCCTGTCTCAGCTACTTATAAACTTTTATCAAGACATATTTTATACATAATTACGCTTGTAAATATCGTATATATATATATATATATATATATATATATATATTGTGCCTTTGGTCTATAAAATCAGTGGTATGGCTTTAATAGGAATATAAACAGCGTAATTAAATGGAGCTCGGCTTGCTCTTTCTAGCAATAGTCGTCTTTCTGTGGTGGTATGATAATGTATATGAGTTTCTGTCTACGAAACACACCAAAAATCCCATTTTGGCTTGTCCACAGCAAAGTATAGTATTAAAAAGGTTGGTGTTGGTAATATTCAGTAACTGTTAGCTGTTTAACTAATTGTTTTAGTTCATTCTATGAATACATACCTATTATTTTATGATGTTCTCTAAAACATTCGCATATGTTTTCCTTACCTTACAGATGTGTCTAACTTGTCCACAAAAGTCATGTAGTTTACGTTATCCACATAATTTATATCATAACTGTTTACCAATATCTAAACACGACTGGCGAAGTTTTCGGGACTTTCAACCACACACACACACACACAACACACAACACACACACACACACACACACACACACACACACACACACACACACACACACACACACACACACACCACATTCTTAACTGTATTTTAAACTTTTCAATTTATTACACAAAGTACTGAAAAACAGAAAACCTTGATACTTTACACTGATCATTTATTGATGAACTTTGCATCGTACCTGGACTATTAATTTGGCCACCACCTGTACTAGGTGGCGCCACTGAGCTCGAATCGTATCGAGGATATTGGCGCAATGGAAGTGTTGAAATTATTATTAGTAATTAATATTATTGTGAGATCAATAAAGTGATGACTTCATCTCCAGTCGTAGATCTATCATTTTGGATGTCTGTGAGACCAGATCTAAAACACAAACTGCATGATACAAATGTTTTCCATGAGAAAACGTCGGGAAGCCTCCTTGTAAACATGGATCTAGCCTGAAGCGTTAGGACACGTTGAAATCCTAATGCAAGAAATCAATACTGAAATATATCAGATAATCAAAGGAACGGTGAAAACACCTCATGACAAATAATATTTCAACAAACGATCTTTTTAAACGCGATTTATTTTACTGAATGAGGTTGGCTCGTGAAACAGGAATTAAAATAAAGGCTAGCTCATCAGACAATAGGTAGCAAAGAAATTCGTAAGCTCGATAGCAATTACTAGCTAGAAAAGATAACTCGTCTTAGTTATGAGTATTTTCTTGATCTCGTTTAATGCATATGTACACATATAGTTAAGTCATTTCTATGGTTCTGCACGTTGTTGATATAAAGCTGATATAGAGATATGCGAGACGAGTACTTGGACGTGTGGGTTACCTGATGACTTGTTACCGTTAAATCGTCTATAGATATTATAGTAGTAGCTATAATAATAATAATAATAATAATTACAAACTTCTATAGTGCCAATATCCTCGAAAAGAATCAATCTCAGTGGCTCACCTAGTACAGGTGTTGGGCAATCTGATATTTCAGATACAATGCAAATTTCATCAACAATGGAAACTTATGCAACATCAGAATACTTTCAGTTGCGTGGGTTTATGTGTATCATAAGCATGGTGACGATGATGATTAACGTGGATGAAGTAGTCTCTACATCCACAGCCCGTGTGATTTACTCCCCTAATTTCATTATACATTTAAGGGTTTTTATGTGAACGCTGCCACAACATCCGTCAAACAACAATCACCAGATACCATACAATATTGCATAATAGAAAGAAAAACAGGCAATTTTTGTTTTCATTAAGTTTAGTTCAATATCTGATTGTCATTGTCTATTTATAGATCGTAGAAGAGAATCCAGACCCGGAAGAGACTCTCTTAACATATCTGAGGAGGAAGCGTATCCTAACCAACCATCTTTTAAGTTAATTCAGAAGGCGCTTATATTAAAATTGTGATATAATAAGATTTGATGTAGCTTTAGAATATGTCATTGGCGTCTGCTTAGTAATCGTCATAAATGAATCGTCTTTGTAATCGGCAAATTTTCCCTAAGCGTCTTTGATCAACAGGAGTAATATGTGTCTATTATGTTCATGTTTAAATATGGGAATGTTTATTTGAACCTATTTATGTTATATTATATACAGCTGTATCCCAGCTGCTGGGATGGCAAATTTGTTAATATAATATATGGAACAATATATTAATTGTTCTGCTCGACACTTTCCTTGTCTCCAATAAATATTTTGTTGTTGTTTTTATTTATGATCCAGCCGTTAATTAATATATTTATCAAAAAAATAAAATAATGGGAGATATGTTGTTTAAAACATCGCTATTTGCCTTTAGTAGCAGTTATAACCAAACATGGTCCGCGTCCTTGGAAACCTCCTCTCGGGTTCTGATCAATGAGTACCGGTAGATATAAATTTATAATTTCTCGGTGTTTATGACCGTGAATACATTTTGGCCTCACGTTTATCACTTGCATCTATCCTTAATAAGATGCCGTAGTTTTGTTGACCGGAACCAAGTTGTCTTGCGGACAGGGAGCGTGCGGTTCATGTACGGTGATGGTTTCACGTTATGATCGTAAAAGTAAACAAATACGGTACGTATATGCCATTGACCTATTTAGGTCAATGGTATATGCCCAGAGTTTACGATATTTTTAATAAATGGTTATAGTTTTATTGAAGAATACATTCCTGGAAGAAATTTAACGTTGGGTGTGGACTTAGTCAAGAATATAACAATAATATAATTACATAGACTTAGATGTGCATAATTTATTGTCGTTGTTGTTGTTTGTTTTACTATTTAAATATTATATTAACTTATTCTATTTAATATAGTCATGTTGCTGTTGTTTCTTGTCTCGTTCCTGTTTGTTCACTCCACGGTTTAGCAGTTACTACAATAGAGGGCGTTGGTAGTGTCAACACTAAACTTCATCCGATTCAGGTATTTCTTTCTTTCTGTGCGTGCGTGTGTTCGTGCGTGCGTGCGTGCACAGTGTCTTTTTAGTTTACGTTTAATGTCGAAATAAGGAGGAGGAAGAGTAATTTTGACTGAGTCTGAAACTGATTAATTCAAATCAGAATAAAAAATGATGTACAATTGAAATAAACCAATCATATCTTTAATTGATTTAAATTGAAATCAATTATTCTGTTCAACACGATATAGTTATAATTCAAATTGGACTAGTATAATGTATAGAGACTTCAAAAGTACAACTTATATATTGAAGATATTATCCTACTTAAATAATACTTGCTTGCTTGAATGATTGATTAATTATTTGATTAGTTCGTTGGTTGATTTGAACATAATACACGGATAGCACAGGAAGGTGCTAGCACTTATTTCCAGTGTGGTATTTGTTTTGATTAGCTATTTTTGAAATAGCCCCACGCACACACACACACATACACGCACACGCACACTCGTGCAGGACAGCAGTTAGGGAAAATGGAGCTGAAATACTCCGAGGGTGGTCACTGCCAGAGTATATTACGTCATCAAGGGATTTTGACATCACGTTTTTTTTCTAATTAATTCAGTAGAGTTATTTAATGTGATCAGTCCCTCACGATGTTGTGAGCCGAGAAATTAATCCTTGGAAAAGTTTCGACCTTTGATGGGATTGAACCTATAATCCTTGGCGGATAGAAAACATCCATCTCGTAGCACTTAATGATACGTACTTGACCGCTACATTACTGTAGCTCACACGGATTAATGAAAATCAGAAAAATAAAACACACACACATAATATTTACTGAAATTGTTATATATTAGCCATTTACTATAAGTGTCACCCTGTCTGCTATATTCAGGAACAACTGGTTAAGGCTCATGGCACTCAATGTGGTTATTGTACGCCAGGATTTGTCATGTCTATGTATACTCTGTTACGTAACAATCCCTTACCAAGTATGGATCAAGTACAGAAAGCTATCCTAGGTAAAACATCCTATAATGTTTTATATTTTGTTGTGGTACAAGTTGTTAGGTTCTCTGTCGGTCACTAATTATTGCAAAGATATAATTGGATTCTCCATAAATTTGTATATTATTCTATTTATTTATTATTTGTACGACTGATTGGAGTTGGCCCAGAAATCTGGATGAAATCTAACGT
>JAODUP010001367.1:37500-126562 GCA_025642065.1 Paralvinella palmiformis | reverse complement strand
TCACTGACGCACTGACCAACTGATGGACTGACTGAGTAACTGACCCACTGATCCACTGACCGAACCACGGACCCACTTACTGACTCATTCACCCACTGACCGACCGACCAACCGACCGACCGACCGACTGACCGATCGGTCTCCAAAAAGTAAATATTGGGAGATGATCAGATATATCAACAATTAATATGGCTGACACCAATTCTTCAGGTTGTCTCATCTTGACATATATATTATTAATCAGTGTACCTTTGTTATATGTAATTGGCGTCGGCTTGGTAATTGTTGGAACAAATCCGGAGTAAATAAAGGCACCAAGAAGATCACCTGTAATTCCATGATGTTCAATGTTCATGTAATCAAAATTTATATCAGTACCAATCATAGCGTTCCCACTAAAAGCAGACAACATGTGTACATTTGAGCATTTGTATCCTGAACTCGATATATCATACTAATAACTAATTCGTGCAAATTTTGATTCAATCTCAATGAAAAATAGATTCGAATTCATTATTAATATTCATTGTGAGATCATCAAGTATTTTATATGGAATTGATTATCTGATGTGCACATCAACCCCTATACTCTTTTGTATCCATTTCTGTTGTTACTCACCAATTGGTAACCTGGTATAGGAAAAATAATTTAGTTTAAATCATCTAAGAAAGTCTTATACAGCATAATCAAATTCTATAATAATACCAGTATCATGTAAATTACCAATCATTATTCTCAGTTGAATAATGTTTACGAGACAGGCTGTGGATATTTAAGTGAATAGCTGTATATTGATAACCTGAATTTGATTTGATAAATTGTGACAATTCGTCAGAATCATACTATGTAGATTCAGCGTTCAAATATAAAAAAAAAACGTGAGATGTTCACCGTCCTTCCCCTCATCATCACCACTCCTACTAGTGCTAAGTAAATAATTATAAAGGGCCGTGGTAATTTGGCCAAAGTCGTTTCATTTGTAATTCCCAAAGTAATTATATTTAACAAATAATATATATGGTATTTTGGTGTATGATATATGATTAAATAATAATAATAACAATAACATTCTATAACGCCAATATCCTCGAAAAGAAGCGATATCAGCGGCGCATCTGGAACAAAGATTAGGTAATCACAAAGCCAAGATGCGATGCAAAATTCATCAAACTTAGGAGGGATAAGCAAATGTGAAAAGGTGAGTTTTCAAATGGTGACGGAAAGAAACTATCCTTCTTGAAGACTTAACATGTTCAAGGAGTGAGTTCGAAAGAGTATAAACTATTATCAACTCAGATAAAGATATGCTGCATGCTTCTACTGTATTAAACTATATTAAACATACATGTTCGGTTCCCATTCAGCACCTTATCACAGAGTGTGCTATTGGTAGAAGAGTCATGCATGTCCATGATGGATAATTTGAGCCTTTTACACAGACAGATATCAGACAGCTGCTTTCTGTGCAGTTGACCTATGCCTATATGGCTTGTGAAAGATAGTCTAGATGTTCTGATAAACCCGATTACAAATAGTTAATAAATCATTATATCTAGCTGTTTTCCGAAGATCAATAAAAGCTGCCCTTGTAAAACCATTACTATAAAAACACAGTGTGGGCTATTGGCCAGTTCTATCACAACCATCTCTTCTATCTAGCCAAATATGGCAGTATTATATTTTATTAGTCTGCTTGTTAGTTTATTTCATTACAATATATTGTTTTGATTTGTTTTAATTTGCAAATTGTCACAGACATTCATCCACATTGAGTAGCAACTGACATATGAATTTCACTGGCAAAAACTCCGTCCACAAGCTGATTACTCAATTGCCATCAATATTAATGGGAATTAATGGAATAGAATTTCTGGTCAATTACAAAATAAGGCGATTTTCATATGGCGATTTGTCGAGGATAGTTTTTTTTGTGTGTGTGTATGTGCGTGTATATGTTTGTGTAGTTGTTTTTATTTCCAATATTTACCAATATAAGAAAGGCATAAAATATTTTATTCCTTTAGCTTTGGTATGTATAATGCCGAATCTGTATTCTTGTCCTCTTATGTTGTCTCGTTGAACGACCTGTTAATTTATATAAAGCTGTTTGATGGATTTATACAACTGGAATAGTTTGTTATTTGGACATACATTTCCGTGGGTATTAAGCTGGTTAGGCACTTTAATTTAGATCTCGGTATGCCTAACTGCATATAGTAAGGAGCGCTATATTAGACATGGGTGAATGTTCACATAATGCTAAACGGAAATATATGATAATTAGCTGTTGGGTTTGAGAAAATCATAGGTTTTAATCAGGATTGAGGCATTATTTCTTTGTGGTCCACTAAAAAGATATTTGGCAGTATTACTAGTACATCACTTTGCTGCTTCCACGTCTAGCTAATGTACACAAGAAAACGTTGTCACGTTTTCAACAAACTACTGTTTTCGTGGACACTTCGACGGCCCATAAAATACCCAAATATTCGCTTTGATTAGAATAAAGCTGAAGTCACCTTCTGGGGTTTCGAAATATTCTGAATCTAGGTTTCTTTTGAATAACAGAAAATTACTGCTGAAAGTAAACTGCAGTGTCAAAGCAATTATCTTATATTAGTACTAACTCACCATTGAACCGCACACACGCATTTGTGCTGCAAGCTGTAGGATCAAATGGCACATTTTGTACGTGTTTCCGCTTTCTGTACCTACGTAGCCTGCATGTAGGCGTTTTCCAGTGAGCGTGACGTATTTGCCATTTAAAAGGCTGATGAGTAGCCCAGGCACAATTATAGTTCTCCCTGTGTTTAGATATGAGGAGGTGTACAATATTTTATCTTTAGATTGAAAAACTTATATAGTTTTATTGATATCTAGATTGATGGAGAGATAGGATTCAAAGATATTTTGAGCCAACACCAGTGTATCTATATCCTAAAACATATACACATACACTCTGGTGCGCTCGCGTGTGCGCGCGTCACACGCACACACACAATATATATATTCAAATTCATTATGGAACTTGTACCAAGGAAATTATTTGCATGTTCATACAATACACCTAAGTATACATAATTTATCCCATTTCTTATATAGATACGAAACATATCTGCCTATATTTAATTTAGTATTATTTATACCGCAGACTTTAACATACATAAAGTATATCCTTATTAGATATGTTATTGCATTTGGTTCCAGTAGGGATTTGGTGAAAATATTTTTCATAACTATTTAGACATTTCGTTATAGAGAAGTTGATTAGTGCGAGTTATCATTTATAGAAATAAACAATGACAAACACAACATCTAACCATTGTATCTATGTTTATGATGATGAACATTATGATCTTCATATTGACCGTCGTGATTGTATCTATGTTTATGATGATGAACATTATGATCTTCATATTGACCGTCGTGATTGTATTTATGTTTATGATGATGAACATTATGATCTTCATATTGACCATCATGATTGTATTTACCGGAGCGTTTCCTTTCCTGTTCACATCATCTTTGGCATCTTTACCACAATCATCAAGATCATTGTTAAAATACCGGAAGCACAACAGTAGCATCCTCATCATATAGCAGAAAAGTGTAATTGTCAGACCGTGTACAAATGAAAAGTAAGAAAATTAATAAAATAATACTTATTATTTGTAATGTGACATTTATCATGAACTTTTGTATTACTGATAATATACATACTAACACTAATTGAATTATGCAAAATACATTCTACAAAATCTTCAATTGAAAAACAACAACAACAACAATAACAACAGCAGCAACAATATCAACTAAAATGGAAATAAAATATTTACCATGACTGATATAGTATTAACATTCAGTGTCATCATAGATCTATTACTGATAGCCAAATACTCTGGTATATTCTTTTGCAACTCTAACTACTTGAAGACTGTCTGTTATAGAAATTATTATAAAGTTATTAGTACATAATAGCAAGCACATGAACACCATAACTAATATTAATACAACACCCCAAATAATGACACACTTCCCATGACTTTAAATACGATATGTTAACACGATGATAAGCTCATTCTCTAAACTGCATATTCAATCGGCTACTCAAAAAATTACATTATTTTCGGTTACAAATACTGCTACAGTGACCGTTTTATTGCTTAACTGGATGCTTCGGGGAACCAAAAAAAAAAAAAAAAAAAAAAAAAAAAAAAAAAAAAAAAATAATATATATATATATATATATTTTTTTATTTATTTATTTTTTAAAAATAGTATATACAATGTTGTACAATATTGAGGAGAAAATGGAGGAAAAAACTGAACAAAACAGTCATTCATCCGTATAGACATGGGTTAGCGAGTACATATCAAGTCATTCAAAAACTGACTCTCAAATTGCCTTCGCTCTTACAGGTTTCTTCACAATTATAACATTCTTGCAAAATTGGAGATTTAATTTCACAAAGCTCCTTTTTTATTAAAGTTTGACTATAGCATCCTTCTATTTCGGCAACGGCTGATCTTGATGATTTACATAAGAACAAACAAAAACGAATACACTCATTATTACATTTGCTGATTGATATCATAAAAAGATAGTAACTTAGACCTTATATCAAATTGGACACCATTGCTTTCGACAAGATGTCTCAAAATTCTTCAATGTGTTATAGGCGACGCATTCAATATATGTCGAGCATATTTTCTCCAAGTAACACATAGACCATTTATATCAGGTGCACTTAAAAGCCATAATGGAGATCCATAAAAACTAGTACAATATGGGAGGAATATGAATGAACGAATATCAGCCGTACAATGGTCAAATTTAGCTATAAAATAATTTGATTTCTACGTAATATCCTTATTGATATTCTAAGTGATTTTGTTTACATTTTTATTGCCAATAGAATGACCAAGGTGACAAACACATTACTCAACCTGTAGTGTTGCTCCATTTAGAAGTAAATGAGGCATGTCGATATATTGATAATTGGGGTTATACAGTATCAGAATTGAGATGCTTCTTTTGTGAATTGAAGATAACATCATATTCTTTACCTAATTTCTCACAAATACCTAGCTGTCTTTGTGTGTCATTCCTTGTTGCTGCAAGCAGATACAGGTCGTTAGCATAGCCTTAGCTAACTAAGTAGCTATTTCCGATAAAACATCCAATCCCCGAATGGTTTAATCGACGAATTATTTCATCCGTATTTACACACAACAGCATAGCGATTAATAGTCCTCCCTGTTTCACTCCAATGGAAGTTGAAAAAGGATTATTATAATAGCTACTCCGGTTGAACTTGACGGATTGGTTGGTATACATATATGCTAGGAAACGACACGTAAGTAGACACAAACCAGGCTTTCTCAGCAGCCGGAATAGTTTTACATATTGCACACAAATTATTGTATTTATTTCTACATTCTGTACTAATTTTACCATCACCTTGTGCGCTTTCAACGATATTGGGAAAGTTGCACCGATTATTGGTAATACGTCTTATTTCACCCCCAAATCGCGTTTATTCTGACATTGTAATGCACATGCCATTTTATTAAACCTAAATGTAGCTTTGTTTATTTTGGCTGTTTTTATTACTCGATAATAGTTAGCTTGAGTCCTACGTTTGATGTCACATATGATACCATGTCGGGGACAGCCTTTATTCTGCCAAATTCTGTGCTTGAATACTGACTGTTATTTATATGGTTTGACATGATTATTCCATCCTACAATCTTGAGGTAACTTGTATGAGAAATACATTGAGATTGAGCCTTAATACATGAGACAATGATGACAAAGGATTGATGTTTATGACCACTTTTGTGCTCGTGGTAGGTTTAGTGGGCTTTGTGACCCTCAAAGGTAATGAAGCGAAGTCAAAGATGAAGCGCCATTCAGATATGTCGCCCCTAGGTTTGAACTCAAGTGCTAGTGATCTGTGATCCAACGCGCTACCAGTTATACCACGGAGGCGTCCTAATGCACGAGATACCTATCCGATGAACAGTATTATTTATTATTGCTACAACCAAATTAGATAAAAAAATCCCCAATAAAATAGCTGAAAAATAGTAGGAAAAACAGTCTGAAAGTAAGAAAACGTTTAACAGTTGGTATGACTTGGCAGGAAAAATATAGTAAGCTCTTTTATAATAATTAACTATAATCATCCTCCCTCTCTAACTTAATCAATACGTCACTGAGTCACTCACTCAGTCACTCACTCAAATAACTCATGCCCCCACACTAATTCATTCACTCTCTCTCTCTCTCTCTCTCTCTCTCTTTCCCACAAACACACACATACACACACACACACACACACACACACACACATAGACACACATAGACACACAAAGATACAACAACCGCCCGGCCAACACCCCACCCCTATATATATATATATATATATATAATATATATATATATATATATATATAAAATTTTAATATATTTGTTTTTTTTGGTGGTTGTAAAAACTTATTTTTGAAGACAGTGATAGTTTACATAGTATTACAGCCATTGAAAACTAGCTATAAATAGGGCTGCTTAGATAATTAATCTAAACATTCTCACCGTGATCTGACTTAGGAGTTCTAATCCTAAACTCCACGGCTGTAGGTGATTCGCTTTTTGTTTTTTGCTTTGCTGCTTAGAGACTGGAGTCACATTACACATGTCCCAGCAAGAAAAGTCGCCACTCTGGATTCAGCTCCACCCCGGGAAGAAACGTCCAGAGATTCATTCACGATTCGAGATTCTCTGTGCCTTATTATACACAGCTGAAACACGCATTGCCCGTGCCAGAGATTGAGGTTCGTGTTTTCTTTTTACCATTATTGTAATCTTTGACATAAAGGGTTAGTGACAAGTAGGTCATATTATATAATTGATTTATATGTTTATGAGGCATTTGACCCCCCCCCGGAAATATCAATGACATATTATGCTGCGACTGAGAATGCCAGTTTTCTGTGTGTCGAGACTCTATGTTTCCATTTGGTTGTTTGGACTGGTTATCCAGCATTTAATTGACTGTATCAGGTAGAGTACGCTCTCGGGAATAGAAACACTGTATCGATCTCTAGCGGTGGCATTGGACACAGCTCGCGTGGTTGGTGTGTTTTATATAACAACTCTAGTTGCTTATAAAATTCACCTTAGTTGTTTGTGGAAATAAAATTATCTTTCGTAGGTCCAGTTATGTCCAGTTTGTACTATGACATTTAAGACTAGCTCTAGTCTGCTTGTCATAAAAAAACATTTAAGAACGTTATTACTACAATAGTTTGAATAGCAAACATTTTGGTTTGAAAATGTTTAAGAGTACCAAAGCTATTGCGGTCTGCTTCAGCGCAGATGTCAGTCTTTTAAAAACAACTAAGCTAACGTTTTTAATAGTAGTCGCTTCGTGAAGACCACCCGTTGTACAAACTGACCTTTGAAGACAGTGACAATTGGGTTTTATAGTTTATATAGTATTGCTATGAGGAGAAATACAGCATTTGAAAAATAGCTATAAATAAATTAATTTAAAGATTCTTACAACTGGCGTGATCTGACTTGAGTGTTCAATCCCAAACTCCACGGCTTTAGGTGATTCGCATGACAATTTTCCATTCTTGATTAAGTCCCATGAAGAAACGTAAAGATCTTGAATTCATGGTTCGAGATTCTCTGTGCCTTATTATATACAGCCAACCCCCCCACACAGACACACACACACACACACACACATACATACATACATACACACACATACACACACACACACACACACATATATATATATATATATATATATATATATATATATATATATAATTTGAGCAATTATTCCGTAGATCGTTTAAATGTTGGGTTACAGTGTGATAGGGTACTGTTAAAACTTGACTAGAGGTGGCCTTGAATGCCTTTATACAAACTGACATAACTGAACCTAGTAAAGATAATTCTATTTAAGTTGTTACATAAAAAGTATATATATATATATATATATATATATATATATATATATATGTGTGTGTGTGTGTGTGTGTGTACATAAAAATATATATATATATATATATATATATATATATATATATATATATATATATATATATAGTGTGTGTGTGTGTGTGTGTGTGGCGTGTTTATGTTCGCATACATATAAATAACTATATATTTTAATTCAGGCAATAATCATGATATTCAAGGTCTTGTCTTTCAATTATATTCTGCTTTCGCTAATATTGGGAGGTAAGTTAATAAGTATATGTAATACATTTTTATTATAACAATATTTTGATTAATTTTCATGAAACAAGAGATAACCTTTTAATGTCAAATGTCATTTAAATTCAAGAATTATTACCCAAAAGCATCTGGTTATAATTAAAAGCAACAAGGATTTCTTTTTTTTAAAGGCAGTAATATTAAACATGGAACTTAATTCTTACTGCTAGAATATCCACAATTATTATGTCTGAATTATTTTCCAGAAGAACTGTCTTTTCGTTTTGCTGATAATAGTCTAATACCAAGAAATATCGCCGCTCTAATGGACAATTCGTGTGACACCTGCACAATATTTCAAAACATCTACGGGACACTTAATCAACGATATATACATTTTCGCATCAGTCCATTCCTTGATGATACTAGCAACATTAACGTTACTATAATAGGCTATAAACTTGGATGTGGAGATAATCTCTATGTGTTACCTTTATCTGCTGCCGAGTCAGAATCCTGGATAGGACGATGGAGTAGATGTATGTTAGTGAACATAACGAAGACTGACAGGTACCCGCCTCTCGATTAAAGACATATTGCGATTATGCCTTCAGTGTCGTGTCCCCCACTTGGCGGAATAGGTTGCTGGCTGATGTTAGAAATGAGCAGACTATTGAAAAGTTTAAATCTGTTCTAGAATTCTATTATCTTTTCAAACTTGCTTTCACCGATACAAAATGACTACCCTTCAGATATGTTGTTGATTTTTAATTACATATTATTTCGGGGTATCAATGTAAAGCGATTTTGAATAGTTCCTGCTGTTAAATATTTGTTATTATATTATATGACAGCGAAGAAGAATGCTCCTATTCGTGTAAGTCTGATAGTTTAATTAAGGAAATCCAGGTGATACAAATTCCTGATAATGCAGATGAGCTTGACTGGGAAGTGTGCCACATCAGTATTGAAAGGAAGTCTTCTTGTAAGTATGTCAAAATGTGACTTGTTTAATACTTGACATCAATTTATGCTGTAAATTATTACTAGTTACACAATACATACCGATCAATTAGGGCTATTACTCTAAAAATATCACAAGTAAGTGAAAGAGTACACTATTTGTGTATGTTTCCAGCTGTATATATCCGGATTACCATCTACGTCACAAAAACCCCTCATAATTGTACCAACAAATTATATTCTGATCATGTATACTCTCACATGATACACTTATACCAAATTTATTATTTTCAGCTTACAGTGGATGCTCAAATTCAAATTCAACTAAGGATGGCGTGCATTATATTCTTTTCAAATGTTGTAAACTATATTTCAGCACTAAATATAAAGTAGAAATACGAAAAAAAGAAAAGATAAAGAGACAACTCTCCAAATGAGTGTCATGCATCCATCTGGAAATAGATTAGTCAGTACAGATTCTCTCTAAAATTGAAATCAATAAAAGGCCTCTTTTATCCATAAAACTATATAATTCTTTAAACATATGACCTTCGTTTTTTAAATATTTCTTTGCAATGAAATAATTCTTGTAACATTGGAGTTTCAATTTCACAAAGCTCCTTTTTATTAAAATTTAATAATAACATCATTCTAATTTCTACAACAACATATCATTATGATTTACATAATAACAAATAAAAACGAGTACACTCATTATTATTTTTGCTGATGGAATCATAACAAAGATACTAATCTAGATATTATATTATATTAGACACCATTGCTTTCGACCATATGTCTCAAATGTCTTTAATGTGTTCCAGGTGACACATTCCTTATTTTTCTCACACAACTGTTCCAAGTAACATATAAACTATTTATATCAGGTGAACTCAAACACCATAATGGAGATCCGTAGAAGCTGGTACATTATGTTCGGAAGATGAATAACAAAATATCAGCTGTAGAAATATCAAATGCAGTCATAACACAATTTGTTCTCCACACAATATCATCATAGATATTATAAATGGTTTTGTTTACAAATTCATAGCCAATAGGATGACCAAGGTGACAAACACTTTCCTGAATCATATAGTACTGACATATACCTAGTTTAAGTTGTGTTGCACTACTTGTGGGTGCAAGCACAAGTATGGTAGGTCATCAGCATTATCTAAGCTAACCAAATACATATATCCGACGAATTAGTTTATCATATATACACATAACAGTATCGGGGATAATATTCCTCCCTGGTTCACTCCAATGGAAGTTGAAAACGGATTACTATAATATCCATTCTAGTTGACCCTGGGGGACTGATTGGTATAGATATATGCAAAGAGACGACATGTAAGTGGAAACAAGCTATGACTTCTCGGCAGCCAGAACAGTTTAACATATTACACCCGGTCAAAGGCTCGATATGCATCTAATAATACAAGAGACATTATAGATATAATAGTCTACAATGTCCCGTAATACAAATGTGCAGTACGTTGTAGAAGGCCTAGTCTTTAAGCGTCTCCATCTATCAAACGGAACAATTACTATGGAAGAAAAGAAGATATTACAAAATTGTATTCCTTTTATTTAATATTATACACTACTACTCATAATATTGTTCCAAATTTTACCGAACTAGATGGTATTATTTTACAACCATTGAGCAATAATGAACGACAATCATGTAAAGGCCTGTTAAGAGAAAATGCCATTTCGGAAGTCCTTAAATCGAGCAGTGACAATAAGAGTCGTGTCACCGATGGTTTCTCATCAGAGTTTTACAAATACGTTTGGAAAGATATGAAATGTTACTTAACAAATGCTCTTAACTTCAATTACATAAATAATAAATTATCTATCGCCCTAAAAGAAGGTCTAATAGCTTTAATGCAAAAAGAAGAGATAACGATACGTTATTAATAAAGAACTGGCGTCCTATTACATTGCTCAATCAAGACTCTAAACTAGCCACAAAGGCCATAGCAAAACGTATTTGTTCAATGCTTCCCAAGTGAATACATGCTGACCAAACTGGCTGTTTGAAGAACCGCTACATCAGAGAAAATATAATAAGAATAATAAATATCGTGGATCACCTTAGATCAAAATAACCAAGCTGGACCGCTATTGTCAGCTGATTTAAAAAAAAAACTTTCTACTGCTTGGAATGGGATTTTTTAAAGAATATTGTCTAAAACAATTTAATTTCGATCTTTCTTTGATAAAATGGTTTATGTATTTTATAAAGATATCAAATATCTAATAATGGATGGTTGTCAGACATTTTTCGGCCCACACGAGGTTCCAGACAAGGATGGCCACTCTCACCATATATATTTTTAACATTACTAGCTTGTATGCTCAGACAAAAGGTATCAATACATGGCAGAAATATTGACAATAGATCTTTTCTTGTCAGTCAGTACGCTGATGATACCATTATTACCATTACATATTCGGAACATATTTTAAGAGAAATAATTGAAATTTTTAAGGTGTTTGCAAAAGTATCAGGACTCAACATTTGTAATATCTCAATTAGTATATCGGTTATCGGCACTCCCTTTTCCATCGGAAGAAATGCTAATGCGAATAACTAAATTGTTATTTGAATTTGTCTGGAACGCTAAGCCAGATAAAGTTAAAAGAAGTTCTATAAAACTTCCCAAAGAAAAAGGGGGAGTATAGGTTCCCGATATAGTGTTAAAAGATTAGGCATTATAAATAGTTTGGATTACAGAGAATAATGCGGGCAGAAAATACATGGAATATCATGATTCAGAAATAAATCCCTATCAATTTGAATCTTTTTTGGAATATGAATTTTAGCATAGCTGACAGCTTTAATATTATTACTAACATGACTAATCCTTTCATTAGAGGTTTGATAATGGCATGGTCAAAGTATTATTTTTACAACCCTTCCAATATTCAACAAATACGTAACTTGGTAATATGGTTTAATTCACATGAAAGAATAAACAATAGGCCTATTTACATATCTGAACTCAATGATAAAAACAGGCTTTATAGTATCTGAATGGTTTTTAGCTGAAATATTGTATATATATATATATATATATATATATATATATATATATATATGTGTGTGTGTGTGTGTGTATATATATATATATTTGATTTATTAGAGTATTATTTCAGGTATTCCATGTTGGTGGAAATTTGAGATTAAGAAAAATCATACAGTAGTAAATGCATCCATGTTACACTGGCCTCTTAGGAATGTTTCGAAACAATCTCAGGGTTGTGGGTCAATCTACAATGATTTAATAGAACAATCATACAGTAACATAACACCTAATGGAGCCAGAAAATGGGATGAATGGTTACCAGGGGGTCTTCAACTAGGAGAATGGGAAAATAGCTTCAAATGGATGTATAGGTTTCTAAAATGTACCCAAATCCGGATAGTGTAGTTCAAAATATTTCTTTTCATTACAGCAAGAAGAGAATAACTGTTTCAGTGGAACATAGTTGAAAGTGATGTTTGCACATTCTGTAATGAAGAAATTGAAACACTTCCTCATGTATTAGTGGAATGTGAAGTTCTTAAATTATTTCAGATTGACCTCCAACTATGGTTGTATGAGAGAACATAAGTACTGGTTGATCTGAATGTACGTGAAATAATTATAGGTTTCCAAGATGAACATTTTATTATGTTCAATGCAGTGTATTTATTCGCCAAAATAATTATATTAAGATGTTCTTATGAAAACAAGTTTCCAAATCTAACTGCTTTCAATTTTTATTTACAGAATTTAAAAAAAAGTGGAGTTGAATGACAAATATTTGTATAATGTTATGACTTTATTGAATATATATTTTCATTGTATGTGCAGTTGTATGGTTGTGAATATGAAAAAAGAAAAGAAAAAAAAATGAAGAACGCACGCCTAATAGCCATCCTGCTAATCAGAAGTTAGTACATACCTATATTTCTCAAGTAATATATTATCAATTACCAATATCACTTCTCAAATCAAATGCCCTCTAATTATTCCTGTCATTTATCGATTTTGTCTTGTTTTTCGGTGACGGCCACTTTTGTGCACATGATAGGCTAAATGGGCCGAGTGACCTCCGAAGGTAATATAGCGAAGTCAAAGATGAAACACCATTCAGATATGCCCAAGCTGAGGTTCGAACTCAGGTGGTAGTGATATGTGAGGCACTTATCGAATGAGCATTATTATTTATAATTCCTACAACCAAATGAGATACAAGGTGTTTAGCTAAAATATATCCATGAATTGTGGCACTAAACCTACTCAACTATAATAGCGCAAAACTGAAAGAATGTAAGAAAACTTATAACAGTTGGTATGACTTGGAAGGATAAATATAGTTAGCTCTTTTCTAAAACTTAAATATTATTATCCTCTCAGAACTATTGTATACATTCAATTATCCCTCATCTATAAATCTATTTAAAGTCCACTGATGAATCTTACCTGGATAATTACGTATCTGAGCAAGCGGAGTCATACGCTCGATTTAGTTGTATTTGAATTTTTGGTTCCGTTTCTGGAAAATGCAGTGACAAATGCAAGACAGCGTAAGTAGGGATCCTCTACTATAAATAGGGTTCATCTTAATTAACAATTTATAGTCTGAAAGATGATCATCCCAGACAGGATATGACCAACGTCAGACAGTTTTATAACCGTTAGTTACATCAATACTTGTGATGGTTGGAAAAAACAGTATTCTCGAAGCTGCTAAGACATGCTCACTTTACCATCAGGAGCTTCATTCCTAGCCGCCATAAGAATGATCAGCTCTGGATCAAATATAAATTGAATGTACAATACGGGTAAAAACAGCTTTTCCTGTGTATTAATTTTTTTCAGAGTATTATAATAAAAAGATTAATGCATGCAACGGAAATTGCTGTTGTGAATAAACTAAGATATACAAATAAAACTGTTCTCCCAAATATTATTAACTCAGAAAAAGATAAGGCCCATTGTTTTAATAACATCTTCTGTCAAAAGATGACAACTATAAACATCTGGTTCCCTTCCACCACCTTATCACAGGATATGTCATTGGGAGAAGAGTCCTGCATTCACTGATTGGCACATTTAATCCTCTTACAGAGACTGATATCGAATAGATAGTAAACATATGCCGAAAAGCGCATGTGCCGAAAAGCATTCTGTGCAGTTGACCCTATGACTAACTGGTTTAATATAGAATGTCAGGATAATTTGCCTTATCTAGGCATCCTGACATTCTATATTAAACCAGTTAGTCATAGGATCAACTGGACAGAATGCTTTTCGGCAATGCGCTTTTATAAGATTTTGTCAAATATTAAAGCAAATACTGTTGCTTTCCGTTTAAGTAAATATGTGTTCAATTATTGCCTTAAATCATATATAAATTATGCATATAAAAGTAGTCACAACGCCGAATCAGCCTTCATTCTGGTAATATATTATAATATGGTGTCAAAAGATCAAGTTCCTCTTTCTTCTTTTGTTCAATGTACAATGATATGGTGTTAAATACCATTTCCAAAATAGTATATATCACTGGAACCTGGCAATGAGTCTAAATTTAGCTACTTCCTGTAATGCACAAATTAGCTACTTCCTGCAATAATTTAGAAATGCTGATATTCGGCTATAGATAATACATTTATTTGGCTTCAAAATATTTAGCTAAGTCACTAAAATCACCAGCATTTAGACAACTAGGGGGATACATTTCCAACCAACTGGCAGCATTTTGATATATTATTATAGATAACCAATTGGCGTATAGTTATAATAATAATAATGCACGTTTGTATAGCACCAGAACGAGATAACCCTGTTATAAGGCGCTTTACAGTATTACTATCCCTGACTCAGACCTGTTTCCACCAGCACAAATCTCAACTCCCAAGGGAGCATACAATGCATGCTGCTATTAAAGGTGCAAAGCGTTACTCAAACACATAGCCATCACGCTGAATACCAAAATGACAGATTTAAAATATTAGATATATATATATATATATATATATATATATATATATATATATATATATATATATATATATATATATAAAAATACATATTTCTTCTCTTCTAGACAAATATTACTGGTGCATTTCAGTGACATTTATCATACTGAATTACTCACTCAGGTGTAGCTGATATCAAATGAACTTCTGTTATGTATTAATGTCATCGTATTTCGTTAATATCCTATACCTAAATCTATTTCCGTTGATAGGATAGTTATCAGCTTGAATTATTTTACAAATAAATACTCTAATTTACCCCCTCTTTCTCACTGCAATGATCACTCACATAAACCAAAATAATGTGTTTTTTATCTGGGTTGTACAACGCCTCTATATTTATTGTGGGTGTGTGATTATGCGCTCGAGGACGTATGTGCGCGTGCGTGTGCGTGCATGCGCGCGCGTGTAAATAAATATATGTGCGTATAAATATGTGTCCGTAAACGTGTGATATAGGTGTCTGTATTTGTTTGTGACTGTATGTGTGTGTATAAATATGTGTGTATTTGTTTGTATCTGTGTCTATATTTGTCTCCGGGTGTCAAATATTGAACAGAAATACGGAAAATACAGATAAAGTAATTATATAATATTAACCTAATGTTACGGTAATATTTTAATATATATTTTAATCAATATATCAATATATGACGTGCATTAACCAAAGACCACGAATGTTGATATATTATTTTATTATAAACTTGTTCCAGTTTGTTTGTTTTGTTCTTAATCAGCACAGCCTCTATGTTGGAGTGGTTGAGAAACCACCTCCCCCACCACTCACAGGGGAGCAGTACGGCAAGATGGAGCCGAAATACCCTGAGGGTGGTCACTGCCAGAGTGTTTTACGTCCTCAAAGGGTTTTTAACGTCCCCCTTTATTTTAAATAAGTTTGAGTCTAATATGTTAAATGGAGAATGGTAACGATCGATGTTTTCGGTGTTTATTTCTTGTTCTGTTGTTGTGTCATTTAGTTCTCGAATATTGATTTCTTCGTTTAGGTAAATAATATATTATTCTTACTGATCCCACAAACTGGAAACTAACAGTTAACAAATAATATGGTAATGAAATAATAATAATAACACTAATGGTGACGACAATAGATACTCGTAACATCACTGTCATCTTCCTCAGGTTTTCTGTTTGAGATAACATCATCCTTACGGTCGACAATGTCAACATTACTGTCATAGTCTTTATCATCGTAAGTATTGTTGACATGTAAATCGATTATAATGAACATGATAAACATATTCTATACAAAACCCTACAGAATACCTGATATAACAGAAATAGAGATAACATAA
The DNA here is from genome assembly GCA_025642065.1 of Paralvinella palmiformis. Classification (NCBI taxonomy): domain Eukaryota; kingdom Metazoa; phylum Annelida; class Polychaeta; order Terebellida; family Alvinellidae; genus Paralvinella; species Paralvinella palmiformis. Next base: position 110,002 of record JAODUP010001367.1, on the reverse strand, counting down.
TATTATATGAACATGTTGATCTCTGTACATCGACAACATTCCATAGAGAACTGATCAGACATTCGTTGTTATATCTGAATACGTTAAAGGTAGTCGCATTTATTTTATTTTTGAAATATAAATATATTGAGTCTGTGTGTGTGTTTGTTTGTTTCTTTGTTTGTGTCTATGGCGAAGGATGTTATCGTTCATTGTATGATCTGCTTTAGATATATATTGTATTATTTCAACTGATCACACAAACTGTTTTCTAAAAGCTCTCAATGAAAATGTTAATGAAATAATAATTACAATGAAGATCACTATGATCAATAATCATAATATCTCTGTCGTTATTTCAGGGTTAACTATTTGAGGTAATATTATTGTTACGGTCGTCAATGTAAACAACACTATCATCATCATCATCATCATCATCATCATCATCATATATATATATATATATGGTTGTGTGGTGTGTGTATGTGCATTTGAATGAGAGAGTGTGTGTGTGTTTTAGGGTACATATAAAAAGGCATCAGGCACGGCGCAACAACATATCTAAACACCCTAACTCCATAAATCTAAATACAACTATACATACATTAATCTAAACATAAAATGGTCCATACCTCCACATATTGATAGATATGTGCGTATACCTATGCATGTGTCTGGTCTACTCATCAGCCTGTGGGAACCAGCTAATTCGCTTTTCGTACGCGACACATATGTCACACTCACACGAAAGTGGCTACATGCAGGCTACGTACAAAATGCGGAAGCACGTAAAAACATACCATTTGATACCACAGCTCGCAGTAAACAACACGTGCGTGTGGTTCAATGGTGGCTTGCTACATACATATCAAAGCTATTTTGACACCACAGTTTACATTCAACAGTAAATTTCTGTGGTCCAAAAGAAAACTGTTTATAAAACATTTCGACACCACAGATGTTGACCTCAGCTTTATTCTGGGTTTGAATAACTAAATAAATCTATCTATATCAGCCATATATGTCGATACACGTCCCACTAGTCTGGCGTCGAAGTTCTTCTCTAACCTAAGTGAAATGTTAGGCCTTGTATAGATCCTCGGCGTGTTAACAAACATTACAGTTTATTCAACACGTGAGAATGTATACTAATTCAAAATGGAATCACTGAAGTGATTTAACTAAAATAAAAAGTAGCAATACTGCACAATGGATTATTACTGGACTAGAACGAAATATCGTCTCAAACCTGAGTAAATACTATGATTTACTCGAACTTAAAAATTAATCCTCATACGTTTCCGTTCATCCAATGAACGTTCATTCACCCCTAATTTAGCTTTAATTTGAAATTGGGTGTGGTAAATCAAAATTTAAAAGCGCCTATCTACTTGATCTATTTGACCCTTTGGGCAAGAACAGTGGATTTCAGGCAGATCTCCTACTGCAAATGACAGTTGGAATAATACTAGCTATATACTCCCAAAAATTTTCCTATATCAGTGTAAAATTTAAATTTTCCAAAAAGGGGAATAACCTCTGTCCACAGCTTAATACCAATGGAGATGCCTGCCGGAGTAACAAACGACACCAGGAGTATAAATCCACCAAGCAGCATTGTTTGAATTAATATGTCATTTCGCCAGATCACATAAGAGGACAACAATATAGATTTTACATTATACATAGCAAAGCTAATAAACTCAAACATGTTGTAATAACGACATAACTTTCTTACATTGGTGTAATAAGGAATCTGGTTTAAGTTGAAAAAGCGATTAACTATTGTTAGTTAATTGATATAAATTCTCAAACTAAATCTTGTAATTTGATCTAACAATTCTGAAAGATATTGTTTTATCGATGAAGTCAACACCTAAAAAACACATAAGGGAAATACAGATTATGCTAACTAATACCCAACATCTCTTGACAAGTTGGTTCATTTTGATAGTTTAAAAGTAGTAATAAGTAAAACGTAGTATGTTACGCTGCCTACAAATTTTGTAATCTGTAACTATAATAGCCTTAATTGTATATTATAGCGCTGATTATCAGTTCCCTTTAAACGTTGTTATCGTAATCTAATAGGGCTATTATGGTTATTACAGCCACAAGGAGAAAGCTAATGACAAATAGACATTCCAACACAACGGAGAGCTAAAACCATTCCGCTGGCGCCATCTGTATTTTATTAGCAGCATCATCACCATCGTTATAATTCATGTAATATTCTTTTTAACACATAGCGAACGACTGGGTCCACCAAGGAATATCTGAAAATACAAATTATATATATATATATATATATATATATATATATATATATATATATATATATAATACTATGTTAAGAACTTCATTTATTTACAGTAAACCTTTTGTTGTATGCGTTTGTTATTTCGATTGACTGGTAAGTTCATCGTATATGTGTACAATATTACTTAAATTTATAATTGTTTTGTATATTAAACACACGGTAAACTTTCGAGACAAAATAAGTTTGTGGTGGACGGATTTTTATTAAATTAAAAATATATTTAAAAGAAATATATTAACATAATTTGAGGAAACAGATTAAGTTCAAACTTAATATAAAGCATGTACTTTGTATAGCGCTTCACTTCAGTGCAAACCTCTCTTACCCAGCCTAGGCACAGTAATGTTATTCACGGGCAGAATTTCGACCAACATATCTAATAGGAGTATTTGGCCCACAAGTACAGCACCACCTAAAGTCGTAATAAATGTAATTTTTAAAACACCATTAACGCAGTACAAACATAATTTATGGTGACACGTCTGGAAAATATAGGACTTCTGAAGATGTTCTTTATCTCGGCATAAAGGAACTTACCTAGAATTAATTTAGCAGTTGATCCAGCTGGTAGAAGGAAAATACATGGCAACATCCGACTTATACAAATGGCAGGAGAAACATACATATTCATTAACATCCCACTTCATCGCTGTAGTACTAGCTTTCCCACCTATTTCGGGAAGGCTTCTAGACAACAAGGGTACTTGTCAATAACAACTTCATGGCTGTAATTCGCCAATGACCAAACGTTGCTCTCTTGGTATCCGTCAATCTCAACGTTTTCTGCTGAAACTGACACCTGGATTATTGGAAACATACTGTAAATATTAAATTGTTACTGAGAAATAATAACTAATCTATATAGGACTTGAATATGTGTAAGAGACCAAGCCAATTTCTAGTCATGTCGACAACTCATTTACTGAAGAAACAAACTTTGAATCCAGCGATGGATTTCCTTATTGGATTAATTATCTTATTCTTTGATTAGTTAATCTATTAACCGATCGTCCAATAAAATATTTATTGACCAACTGTTTTGTTGCCATGAATCATCCAATCATAATATATTTGTTATACACAGCTAATAAAAATGTGTGTATCTCTAGTGTTTATCAAATTACCGTTTCACCATTATAAGTCCAAGAACCAAGCTCAAGCTGACAAGTGTGCATGTACTCCTGACTCAGGAATAGAAACACTGCATCGCATCTCGAGCGGTGGCATTGGACACAGCTCGTGTGGTTGGTGTGTTTTATATAACAAGTTTAGTTGTATATATAATTCACCTTAGTTGTTTGTGGGAATAGAATTATCTTTCCTAGGTCCAGTTATGTCCAGTCTGTACTATGACATTCAAGGCTAACTTTAGTCTCCTTGTCATTAATAAAACCCTATATTATAATTATAGTTTGTATAGCAGACATTATGTCTGATTTGAAAATGTTAATATACAGAACGGCAATTCCGCAATAACGGTCTGCTAAGGCGCCGATGTAATAGTGACGAGTAGGTCATAGTATTTATTGGATTTGTATGTTTATGAGGTATTTGACCCTCCAACAAATATCACAAGGCATATTATGTTGCGGTTGAGAAAGTTCCGTTTTCTATGCGTGGAGACCATATTTCCCGGTCCCTGCATTCAAGAAAAGTTGATCTAGAGCTATATATTCCGTGCACTATTTGCGTCTTTGGAGGCACGCCGTTTAGATGTTTGGCCTGGTTATCCAGCATTTAAATGACTGTAGCAGACACTGTACGCTCTTAAAGCATGTTCTCGTCGCTGAAAACAGCAAAATCTTGTGTAATGAATGATACGTTAATGCATGTACTACATAACTGTTTTCACACGAAATAATCTATACACCAATAGAAACATATGCATAACAATATTTTAACACCACGAATACTGAATACAGATTTATTTGGGGTTTATAAAAACTACATTAGCTACCTGTTAGACAGCGTATCCATTTCATTTTTTTAATAACTTATAAATCTTTTAATGGTATGGTGCCAGAATACCTGTGTGAACTGGTGTCCATTAGAAAGTAATTCCGAAAACTCAGGTCAACCAGTCAGATAATACTGCAGGTGCCGCTGTCTCGGCTCAGGTCATATGGTGATTGTCCATTTAGTATTGCAGCCTCCACTTTGTTGAATAGGTTGCCGGCAAATATTAGAAATGAGTCGTCCCTTGAACAGTTTAAATCTCTTATAAAACACACCTATTCAATGTCGCTTTCATAAATAAATAATTGTTATCTTTTAAATCAGTACAGGTGTTTTCTACAGATATATTCTTTGGGTTATTATTATATTACATATTAATTGTACAGCGCCTTTCAATGGCTACTGCTAGTAAGGGCGCTTTATTAAATATACATTATTATTATTATTATTATTATTATTATTATTATTATATATCCGACGAAGACACTTCCGGTAATAGGTCACAAAATTCATTCTGTGGTCATTTCGTAAAAGATTAAATTGTATCAAAATAGATTCAATAAACCTCATCTGTTTTAAATGAGAACCGTTGTTGGTCATGGATCTAGTAATGGCACAATGATGTCATATATCGAGTGGAATACGTTATCAGGGCCTTAGTTATTTTTATTCGAAGCATATTGTACAAGTAACGGTTTGAATTCCCGAAGAGCCACTCTTATGAAATTGTGTTAAAACGTTTTAAAAATCTGTTTTTTATATCATTTAAATTGATTTTAGAATGACTGAAAGCCATGCTTATATTTTTGGTACATTTATAGCGCGTATTTGAAGGAGGTTCTTTGATATCTTAGTATATTGAAGTATGGCTATATATCTGGTTTGTGCCTCTATCTATTTGTCAATTTATCTATTTTTCTTCAGTATATATTTAAACGAACATCAGACGTGACATTGAAACTGGGAACATTTGGTACTAATAACTGTAAGAACAAACATTAGAACGAATACTGAACGGGCACAAATGCTATAAATAGAACCATATAATTTATATGCATTTGTTGCTAGCCGTCAGCGATAAACACAATTACACTGTAAATTTGAACAACAGACAAAACATGGGAACATTATTTCCTAACGACATTCTCGGCTGCCATATGGCATCGAGCCTCGATAATTATTGTCTATAGGAGGTCAGAAACGTGACCTGATAACAGCCCACTTTCATACTTTTTTTAAATTTCAGATTCAGCCCCAGATTTTAACCTTGTTTAGGCTGTAAACAAACTAGTTATGACGTTACTGTGTAACAGAGCAAACGATAACATCCTATTGTTTTGTAGTAAAGTAGTAATATCATTGACAAAAGTTTTACATTTTTGGAGTCGCCGGAACAAAATTACAATTGTACGCCTATATAAAGCTTTAAAGAAATGCATTAAAATTATCATGGCTGTACGCTCATGTATGTTATAATGGGCTAAAGGTAAACGTTTAATTAAGGCAAACATTTCTAACGGTTTATCATTCTGTCACATAAAATATTTCTTAATTTAGGAAAGCAAAATGAATAATTGAGCAAAAGATTGACGACAATGTCAGTTTCATGTTCACATTTGGTGCTGGTCACTCTATACAATTACCTCATCAATACATACTGTTCAGTAAAGAGCTACAATATTACCACTTTTATTGCCATACCAATATCTTGTATAATATAAAATAAAATAAGTAATATTGTTATATTAGAAATTGAAGTAGCAATGTCACTGATGTTATTTAACTGAAACAATCGATAATATGCGACATCCTAAATCTATTTATATTAATATTAGAAAAATTGAAATGACCCCCCCCTCATTTTGCTTCTATGTAGTGTCATATCTTTTGGTCAGTATATTTGTATGTCCGACAGTTTATCTATATTGTGTATGGTTTCTGTGCATAAGTCTTATTATGGGAATACAATTATTAGCTGACTAACACCATATTTCTCATATATATATATATATATATATATATATATATATATTTACTTTGGAGGAATTAGCTCAAGGAATAACAGTCGAACTCATGAACAAATAGGTTGACTTAAGTTTCAACTTAATTTAGTTTGTTATATCATCAATAACATTAATAGCTGTTTTGCCATTGTATGTCAACGGATCTATATAATTATATACTTGAGAATCCATTTTCTGAAATGGTTACGGCCCAATTGTTAACATGTAATTCACTTTACAATCCTGAATCTTTCTTCTTAAAGAAACGCCCATCTTAACTTCCTGTGTATTAAAATAATATTGGTAAGCATATTCGAATTATATATATATATAACTCTTTAAAATGACACTGAATACATTGTAACATTTCATCGTCCGAATTATCACATACTACATTAAGTATGAACTACTGACTTCCTGTCAACATTAAGATTTACCAATAAGCCATTAGATTATAGTAACCTATTACGGCGTTAACACTGTTTTTGACATCCTGTAGACATCCTGTAGATATCATAGATAAACGGCATAGCATTCAGTTTCCGTAGTAAATACGATGTTCAATTGTTAGACAGCGACGAGACATTTAGTTAATGTAGCACCTGTCTTAACAACTACATAAAGCGAATAGAGTTAACTCAGATGTGTATTTGTCAGGTGAGAAAGGATATTTATATTTGTTGACCTATGTCTAGCTATCTGAGGACGTGAGTAGACAAATACTTAACATTCAGTTACGTTTCTTTCATTCAGTCTTCACATATTACTATGTTTCTCTTCACTTGTTTATCTTATTTAAAACTTGGGATGGTGAAAAAAGTAAAAGAACACAACAACAACAAAATAAGCTTTTATAGGTGTTATTTGATAAAATATATATTAATATTTTATTGCTGACATTTTTTATATTACAGATTTAGGTAATTACTACAATAAATAAATAAATAAGTATATATATATATATATATATATATATATATATATATATATATATATATATATATATATATAATAATAATAATAATAATAATAATAATAATAATAATGTATATTTAATAAAGCGCCCTTACTAGAAGGAGCCATTCAAAGGCGCTGTACAAATAATATGTAATATAATAATACCCCAAATAATGACTGCAAAAACCCTGTAATGATTTAAAAGATAATAATTATTTATCTGTGAAAGCGACCTTAAATGGATGTGCTTTTAGAAGAGACTTAAAATTTCCAAGAGACGACGCATTTCTAATATTTGCCGGCAACTTATTCCACAAAGTGGGGGCTGCAACACCAAACGCACAATCACCATATGACTTGAGCCGAGACACTGGCACCTGCAATAGTATCTGACTGGATGACCTGAGTTTTCGGGATGACTTTCTAATGGAAACCAGTTCACACAGGTATTCTGGCGCCATATCATTAATAGATTTATAAGTTATTAACCGAATCTTAAAATGAATACGCTGTCTAACAGGTAGCCAATGTAGGTTTTGAAGAATTGGGGTGATATGATCATATTTTCTAGTATTTGTTACAATGCGAGCTGCACTATTCTGAATTCGCTGAAGGCGATTAATGTTATAATCAGATATACAATATAACAGGGAGTTACAATAGTCTATACGAGATGTAACAAAGGCATGAACTACAATTACAAGTGATTCTTGTGTCAAGAATGCTTTTAAACAGTGGATGTTCTTAAGATGGTAGTAGGCAGCTCGGCATACTGATGTGACATGTTAATGCATGTTAATACATTGGTCAAAAATAACCCCTAGTAATCGAAGATGCACCCATCTGTAATGCTAGTGTCTTTAGGGATTTAACACAATGTGGTGATGCCAAATATAAAATAATTGTTTTATTATCATTTAGTTTTAGAAGATTTTGAGTCATCCATAGCCGAATATCGGCAATACAATGTTCTAAATTCTTCTAGGAAGAGGAAACATTTAACTCATTATCAGGATCCAGTGATATATACAGCTGTGTGTCATCAGCATACAAGTGATATTTAACCCCATATCGCTGCGCAATGATCCCAAGAGGACGGGTATACATTGTGAAAGCCAGAGGACCAAGAACTGAACCCTGTGGTACACCAGATAACAAAAACTGAATGTCAGATAAAATACCATGAACAGACATTCTCTGGGAGCGTTTTTCCAGATAGGATCGAAACCATTCAAGTACTTTACCTGACAGACCAAACATGTCTTTTAACCTACAGAGAAGTATATTATGGTCAACTGTATCAAATGCAGCAGACAGGTCCAGAAGAACAAGTATTAATGGCTTACCTTGATCAATTGACATCATAATATCATTTTTCACTCGAACCAAGGTTGTTTCAGTGCTGTGACCACTAGTGAAATATCGAATATTTAGATATGCTTATGCCAACGTTGTAAAACCAATCTAAGATTAAATATTAGTTAGTGTCTAACAAACAACTTACAACTCAGCATCTCCTTTTCTGTAGTTAACTCTGAAATACTTGAAATTGAGAAATATCAGAAAAACAAAATGTGGTCTTTAGTAATTTCTAATCAGGATGTTTAAATTTGTTTTAAATAGTATAATTGTGTTCAAGTTACTTTACTATTGCAATATATCTTACTTCTGTCAGCTAAGTCAACTGTTAAGGTAAACCAAGTTAAGTTATATCGAACTGTCATATGTTAAATGGAAAATACACTTATTTTCAAGACATAGCCCATACATCATCTTTGTTTTAATTTATTAATACTTTAAAATAGCTTTCAAGTTTTTAGATATTGGGGGGTGAAGTGCTTATCTTATATATATTGATTCCGTTACTGCCCACAAATAACATGATTGAACAAATACAGGACAACATAACCTTAGCGACAAGTTTCATACTAAACAATGTAATATTTGTATTATCTACAAAATGAACATTACAGTTATATTCCGAATATCCATTACCCATTTTTGCTTAATAACATTTCCATTTACCAGCTACAACGTTTTCTCGAAATAGAATTCACATCACCAACTTATTATATCTTACGAAATATCCATTTGTTGGGTACAAAATGAATATATAGATTTAAATAATGATGATAAACTTGTGCAATAAACCCTTTATTCAAACGATGAAGTATTTCACTAGCGTCAAAGAAATATCTATAGTGAGCTATGTGACTAATTCTCTTGGCAAGTATATTATATTCCTTCAAAGTGTTTATTTACTTATTTTACCGTCGAATCAATTAGTTTAAGGATTAATCATTTGTTTCTGTTTTATCCATTAATTATCTAGTTAATATTACTGATTTTGTTTTCTAGCGTCGTTTGCTTCCGACCAAAGATAAAACAAAATGGCCGTAGTATACCTCGTCATGTACAGAAGGTCATTTTCTTTTAACAATAACAGCTATATCAGCCTAAAACCCTCATAACTTCATCTATCCTTTATATAACCAAGGAAAGAGGTTACGGATCAATTACACTCATATTAAACAGCATATGATAATTCATGATAACTCATCTGTTCTCCTAAATGGACTAAACTTAAGACATAGTTATTTTATTTGCATGTAAATAAATATATCCTTCGGTCTATTTGAATGTTTGTTTTAATTCTGAAAATAGATTTGTTTCGATTGAATTGCGATCGATAGATCTGACATCTATTGTGGGTTTTTAATAGCTAATGATGAGCATGGTGATATCATATAGGTATTGACAAATACGGAATGAATATAATTTTGGGACGGCATATATATATATACAAACACACACACACGATGAAAAGTATCACCTTTCATGAGAAACCGTGTAAAAGCAAAACCGCTTTAGATGTGTTGCCATAATGTACCAGTTAGGAATTCACAAAATCATGAAGAAATTATGTAGTATCGAGCTATTCCGTGTTAATTCTAACAATTGGAAAGAGTCTTATGTACAGTTTATTTTGTTGAAATTGTATTCAGAAGGCCATAGATAAATCTAATAATTATATATGCCAATTGTTTAACTGCAAGTCACGCTACATTAAACATTCGGAATGATATGTTACACTTTTAGAACTTTTCAACAGTTGTCTCTTTCTCTGTATCTATATTTTCTTTGCTTCATGAAAATATTACTTTATTAGTAAATAAACTAGCCAACGGCAACGTTGTCTTAATGGTATTGTCTAACTTAGAATGATCATGATGATGAAGATTGATATTTTACAGCCACGTTTGTGCACATGTTAGGTTAAATGAACTGCCTCCTAAGGTAATGAAGTGAAGTCAAAGATAAAACTATCTTGAGATATGCCAACGATCATGAAATAAAAACAAAATCATAATCTATACTCTACCCTTGGATTACTGATTTAACTCTGATGTTTTAAAACAGAAAACATAAAAAAGATAGCAATGCCGTAATAATACTTACGAGCAGAAAGATAAATTTTATCTAATGATATTCTACCTTATTATGATGTGAAAATACAAAGAATGTGTGGCACAAATATTTTGCATTTACCTAGAAAGTAGAAGTATTATTAGCTAACATAGTTTATTCATTACAGCTTTAAAATACAATCAAGGATGAATTATAGTTATCTTCTTGCTTAGAATATTCATTTAACATATGACCTAATTCTAGATATTTTACTAACAATAAAAGCCAGGGATCTTTTTTTAAACGGAAGTTGATGTATTCAATATCTAAATCTAGAAAGAGTCAATTATTTTCAGCTATAATATCCACTTGTAATTCTTTACAGCCTGTACTTTATAACAAAATAGGAACACCCATGACCCCAACAAATGCCATTCATTTTTTATAAATAACAAAGTGAATAAGTCTCTTATTGTTAGTGTTTCTTAATGATTTGGTTAAACGCTATAAACCAAGCTTAAATATCTAGCTTTTGGCTGATACAGAAAATGTATATATAGCGGCCAGCATGGTGTCAGAATCTGGGTCTCGGCTTAATATATCAAAATGCCGGTAGGAGGAGTCGTGGTTCTTATATTTTTCGGACATCCTGTACACGGTCAAAGTCTAGCAGTTAGAAGATGGATAACATACAGTCAATATTTACACTAGTGGTATATTGGTCTCGTTTTTATTTCATCTTTAAATGACAATATGTTACTAACTAGATTATCGCTTTGGTTGACCTCTTTATTGGTACCAGAGACGAGGACAAATGGGTCAACATATAATTGTGTGCTATATATCACATTTCGTGTTCTTTGCCGAGCTAGTTTTCTTTTTTACTAGTAATAGTTGTTGTTTATGTAGTCTCCCGTTTATGTGTTCCAGTAGTATTGTCTATCATCAGGTAATATCACATTAGATGATTGTCAACAGAAATGATGAAACATTTGCTACGAACTTGTTTATCGCTTCTTTGTTTACTGAATACTATCTGTAGCCGAGATATCCTGAAATGTATATCACATGACAGCGGGGTAGCCTCTCAAAGTTTTCCTCCCATACTACATAATGTTACAAACAGCTTAAACACACAACCGCAACATTAAGCTAATATCACCTATTGCTGTATATTTTCAGACACCATGTAGAACGGCTACGGATGAGAAGTCAACTGATCCTGGATACGTAATCAATAAAGGATCTATTTTTATCTGATGTGGATCTGTCCCACAACGAACACCAAAAACAATGGAAATGTTGATCAGGACATTTATTTTAGCTGGAGTGGTTATCATAGTAAGAGGCGGTGAGTAGTGGGCATGAACTTAAAATATTTCTTTATCTCCTCTCTGTCTGTTTATTTAATCAATGTAATAATACTATGTTTACTTTTCGACTATTCCTTGCTGGTAAGTATTAGAATTATGGCTTGTTTATTGCTTCAGTTAGTTCAAATTCTGACATTGTACATTAAAATACAAGTTCGTGAAACTATTCCAATATATATATATATATATATGACTAGGTATAGATCAGAGAGTACCCCGACAAATACGTGCAAAAAACACGCAAACACACGGATTTTGAAATATATCTAAAGGATGTTTCATTCTTCGTTTTGCTTAATTGAACATAACTATATTGCATTACCTAGACCACTGCTTTACAAACATGCAGGCAGTGTGTTCGTATTTGAATTGTGCCTGTGTTTGTGTGATGTTTCTCCCATTTGTGTCAGGTGTGAACAAAATTGAGACTAAATAGCTCAAATCAAACCAAATCACTTCGCCTTAATGCATCAAGAGGTTATTTAGCTTATTTGGCTTACAGAATGCAGACTCCTTGTCATGGTTAAGTAATATTTAATATTTCAACCATCTAATAATAACTTGGCTTGTGTAGTACATTCCAAACTTTCAGCTTTTCTTAATTAATTTTATCGTCTTGTCACCAACAGTTTCTGATATGAAAAATCACATTCATCGTATTATGTCCAGGACACAATGTCTTCAAAATCAGTTCTAATAGATTTCGAAAGTTAGATCCCCCTATCATTTTGGTTGTGGATTACAAATCTGTATTTGTGATTATTTTAGTCTCTGTTGAGTACTAGGTTTCTATTTAAACATTTTCTTGTAAATATATTTCCTAATATTACTATTATGAAAATTTAATTTAGAGCAATAAATTATCAGTCAATCGCTAAAGAATACATATATTATCAATTCCTGCTCTCTATATTCCACTCTATATCTCTCGAATATATATATATATATATATATATATATATATATCCCAGCATTCTATAAATCTATCTATCTATCTATCTATCTATCTATCTGTTTTCCTGTCTCTCCCTATTTCTTTTTTATTGTTTATTTCTTTATTTGGTGTAAAATTTGATTTACTACAAAAATATCACACTATCCCAAATATGATCCTACCAACTCGTGGCTTGTTCTGTTGACATTGTGTTTTATTATATTTAGATCCATATTATAAAGTTGAAGACACATTGATAAAGACATTGTTTAAGGACTATACCAAGCAAGTCTTGCCTCTTGTCAATTCTAATGACAATATTACTCTATGGATTGGTTTCTCGTTGCTCAACATTGACAAACTGGTAAGTTCGTGGTGTTCCATAAACCATTTCACAAAACAAGACTATTAAAATTATGCATATTGCCTTGATATTAAAGATTATGTTTTTAACTAGTAATCAGACACGTTTATTGAACAATAGCTTTCTTACAGCAACTAAAACCATTTGTATTCTCTTCGCACATAAATATTTCAGTCTGTATTAAATCATAATTTTCATTTTTCTTGTAGGATGTAGCTAAGGAAGTCTTGAAAACGCACATCTTGCTTATTATGGTATGAATTTATAGGAACTCACTGTCTGATATATTATATATCGCTACACTACCAAAAGGTGTGTTTATGTGTTCTTTGTCACATTATCTCTTTACCATCGGCGGCCTTGAGTGTCTCTAACCTTCTATGTTATTTGTATGTTTTTTAAATATAATTATTGCAGCACTGAATTGATATCAGGCTAAAATGGAATCCTTCAGATTATAATGACCAGATCGTATATCAATACCCATCGGTCTTCTTTGGAAACCTGATGTAATGCTGTCCAACAAGTAACTAAACTACATTCATAATTAATTGGACCGAATAATATTAAGTACTAATACTTAAATATGTGATATATCAATAACAAAAATAACAATAACATTAAAGAACACCACCAATAATATATATTAATAGTGTTAGATACCTATTTTACACTGAACTAGAAACTGTAAAAATATGTATGGTACTTTGCTAAGATAACTTGTGACATGTTAAGATATCGTTGTTATTATCTGTCGGAAATTTCTTTGTTCAGATTGTGTACTTTCTTTGTGAATGTTTTGTTACAGTGCTGACGTGTTTTCCCCAGACGTTGAAAATATGGCTGTGATTTTTGACAGCGGGACTGTTCTGTATACATCATCTGTGTCAGTCACATCTAGCTGTTCTCTGGACCTCAGATATTTTCCGTTTGATCAGCACACTTGCCAGCTGGAGTTTGGTTCTTGGACTTATAATGGTGATACGGTAATTGGATAAACACTAGATAATTACAAATACATAAAACCTGTTGATATCAATACCTGTTATTGTAGGATGGTTCACGGTACAACACTGCTGGTCAATAAATACTTGGTTAAAAAATCCGTAACTGATTGACTAATAAAAGAATTAATCAGATTAATCCAATAAAGAATTCCATCGCTGGATTCAAAGTTTCTTCAGTAAATGAGTTATCACATAACTATAATTAATCACATATTCAAGTCATGGATAGATTAGTTATTATTTCTTTGTAAGAAATTAATGTTTAGTATCTTTTGTCCAATCTACAAGGTGTCACTATTAGCAGAACACGCTGACATTGAACAATTCCAGGAAAGCAACCTTTGGTCATTGGCTAAGTACACAGAAGAAGTTGTTATTAAGAAGTATCCTTGTTGTACAGAACCCTTTCATAAATTTGTGGCCACGCTAGTACTACAGCGACGAAGTGGAATGTTAATTAATATGTATGTATCTCCAGCCATTTGCATAAGTCTGATGTTGCCATGTATTTTCCTTCTACCACTTGGCTCAACTACTAAACTAATTCTAGGTAAGTTACAGTATTCATCAAATAGAAAATGGTGAATACTCTTATCTTGAAGGTGTTGGATCATTAAGTAATATTGGACTACGCTAATACTGTTTTAAATGTTAAATTTATTTCAACTTTAGGTGCTGGTATATTAGTGGGCCAAGTACTCCTGTTAGATATGTTGGTTGAGATTCTACCAGTGAACAACATCACTGTACCTAGACTGGGTAAGATATTACCAAATTATGTTAATATATTCCTTTTAAAGTTTTATCTGTCAGAAAACGTCCCAAACAAATAAAGATTTGTTCACGGTAAATGATCATTTGTTTAATTTAAATGATTATTTGTTTAATTTAAAAGATCAATTATAAATTGATCTTGTATTGTACACATATGATACAATTACAAGCTAAACAAAGAGAAAACTCGCATAAAATGAATTTTTACTATAAACCAATAAACGATTTCTTAGCACATTATTTATTAATTCATTCAGGTTTGCAGTTATTTAATTACCTTATACATTAATTACTTGTTTATTTTTCAGCCATGTATTATTTAACTAATATCGTGCTAATATCACTGTCACTGATTGTGTCCTATATTATCGTCTGCCTTTGGAATAAAGCAAAGCGAAATGGTAGTGGGGTGCCTGGTCTAGTTGCTAAGGTAAGTTGATATTACCTACAAAATGTGAGACGCTTGTCAATCAGTAACGGCAGTATTTCATAGTTGTTGTATACAGAGAATAAAGCTTATAAACAGAGAATAAACTTTATGAGGCAGTATTTTGTTTAATCTGGATACGAGTCACAACTAAGACAACCAGGTAAATATCCCTGAAATGCTTGAAACTTAAGTAAAATATAGTTTTCAGCAAAAAATAATTAAATAAAGATATTTAATTTTGACAATTAATAACATTTATACTGTTATTTAAATATAGAACTCGCAGGCTTGTTATTCTTTAGGAATTGTTTTACTATCATACTAATTAGAACAATGTCAAGTTTATTCAATTTCAAATTCCCTCAACATATCTGATATATAGGCTTTCATCTAGTCTTGTTTTTAATGTAGCATAATAGTGTCATAATGGTGTTGATGAACAAGGAATTTATTAAAGGACAACACATACACACACATACACACACACACACACACGCACACGCACACACACACACACAGACACCCCCACACACACACAATAAAAAATTAAATAATATATATATATATATATATATATATATACAAACCACGCCATATATATATATATATATATATATATATATATATGAATTATGCTTTCAGATATTCCTTGGAGGACTTAGTCGTTTGTTGGGAGTTAAAATAAATTACATGAAAGATAAAGATGGTGATGATGCTGCTAATAAAATACAGATGGCGCCTCCTGCGGAATGGTTCCAACTCTCCGTTGTGTTGGATCGTCTATTTGCTATTATATTTCTGCTTGTGGCTGTAATAACCGTATTTGTTCTATTAACTGACGATAATAGGGATTAACTAAATATGAGAATCATAACTATAATATACAATTAGTGTTATTATAGTAACAGAGTATTTGTTTAGAGGCAGCGTATTATATTACTCATTTAATAATTACTATAGTAAAACACCCCAAATCTACCAAAATAACAAAACTATGCAATATCTATTTTTTAACAGTTAGAATAATATGTATTAACTTTAGGCGGTTATGATATTCAGCTTGCTAAGATAGAACATCCCTTCAGAGAAAAGTTTAGTTTTCTTACTAATTATTCTGAGTTGTTAAATAACATTAAAATATTTAGTTTCAGAACACGTATCAATTAACTGACCATAGTAGCCGCTTTTCAGCTTAGAAGTTGTTAATCGTTGCATAAATATTTTTGATGTTAATACATATAGTAATTTCCTTATGGCAAAGATAATGTGGTGTTCAGATTTATATATTCTATTTTAAATTATTTTTATTTTGACAAATATTTTGAAATATATATATATATATATATATATATATATATATTAAACATTTTCAAAATATCACTGAAAACACAATGATTAATAAAACAAAATCCTGGTTACATGCATCGCCTTAAATAATTAATATAAATACTATATACACCTAGAGTTTTGTAATATTTAATATGATAAAGTTTCACAGTAAATGCATGATATACATGCAGTTATAGCCAGTACTTTAGTAAATGCCTGCATAATATAATAAAGTATTAAAGCTATATATTTCAGTGGTGTAAATAATGTTGCATCTTCTACGCAAACACATACAGACACACACATACACACACACAAATACATACATGCATAAACACTCAAACATAGAGGTACAGAGGAAACCTTATTACTAATATTATAAGCGACCATATATTATATTTGAAAAGGAACTTGTTCAATACATGAAATTAGCTTTCTTTATTCAATTATATTCTGGTGCTTTTGCTAAGATAGGAAATAGTTCCATTCTTCATGGAACTGGGCTATAAGTCGAAGCTGGATTTCTTTTACACACTTCATTACACACGCATATATACATAAACACGTACACACAATAAATATTGAATTGTATGAGTTCACTTGTATAGCCATGCATAACTCCAGTCTAAACACATCAAAATAATCCCTTTCTGTAATGTGAACTAGATATGTAAATGTACAAATAGCAGACATTAGTATATGTACTATTAGCTGTTAGTAAATCTGAAATAGGGGTCTGGTGATTCTAGCATTTGTTACTTTGGTACGCATTGTTGACATTTAACTACGGATTAATCAACACTCCACACACTTCGATGATGATAAAACTAATATTATCTTGTTATCTTCACTATATTATATAACAGTCCAAGATCGTCAACACGACACATAGCTGAATATGTCATAAGGTGTTTTAATAAATGTATAATTCTTAAGAGTGCATTTCTGTTTAATAATAATATCTTCAAAATTACCGGCTTTATTGTTAATATTGCTAATATTGCTATCATTGTTTCTTCCCTTTGTCGCATCTGTCTTTGTTTCTCAGTACAATGTAATGCAGGATATCGAACCTACAATTAACTGGAATAATTTTACCGTTTACAATTTTAAAATAAATTTTGAGATGTGAGACATTTAAGAAATATCCCCCTTTATTCTTGTTTAAGTTATTATCAAAACACATGTATCGATATTCCCCGATTACGATATCGTAAATCCAGAGACTTCATCACATACAATTTAACCTACCTACTAGGAATATGTTATAAATGTTAAATCAGAAAAGTGCAAATTTCACACTATATTTTTGTAATGAATGTTTCACAGTAGAGTCAGGACTATAAACATGGTATGGTTTACAACATTTCCTTTTGGCAAAATCTATAAAGATGAAGTTATTGAACACTACTATGTTGGTTATCAGGGCACAACAGTATAGATATCTCAGTAATTAATTTTTAAGCTGTGAGACAATGTCATACATTGATTTTCAAGGGTTACATGTTTACGAGGTAGTCAGTAATTGATCTGTTTATAGATAATATTGTTATAGGTACTTTTTTATCAAATATACATAGATAAAGAAACATATTATATATAGTCACCCGCCCTCTCATACGCGCACGCGAACTCCTTGCCAAATACACACATATGTGAAGAAATGCGCAAACAAACAAGTAAACACATGCACGTACATAAACATAGACGTACATTCACACATATCCAAATAGTCATACACCCAACCACATCACACAATCATTTAGCTTAACAGTTTCAATGTAATCATCATAAATATATTTCAATTATGCAAATCTACGAATGTAAATAATACACTAAAACAATCTTCAACGCACGTATTTGAATATATATTAAAGGGCTCTAAGACTTACAGTAGGCACACTCTAATTACATGGGAACGGTACCTCCCCCTCTCTGTCTATATATATATATATATATATATATATATATATCGTATATGCCTTATATCTTAATTTTTATATTTTTCATTTAAAGTTTGAAATGAAGAAAACATACTTTACTATTAAAGCCAAGATGAACAATTATATTCTACATGCTTTATATATTAATTTCAGTTAGGATTCAATCCTCATTAGGATAGACAAACAGAACAACTATGAGGATAATAGCCAGCACAAGGAAAATAATGACAAAGATTCGATCCATTATGACAGAGAGTTGACGCCATTCTAATTGTGCCATCAGAGGAATGGTTTGTTCATCAGCCATCTGACCTTTATTGACATCCTCTGTTCCATTGTCGTTTATGTAATCCTCTCTTCTTACACACAACAAACGGCCGAGTCCGTCAAGGAATATCTAGAATTATAGAAACATACCGTTGTGTGTGTGGGTGTGCGTGTATGCGTGCTGTGTGTGTGTGTGTGTGTGTGTGTGTGTGTGTGTGTGTGTGCCAGTATGATAAGTGTTATGCTGGTAATTGTGAGGTACTGGAAGTTTGTATTTTTCAGGGAATTACCTTTACTACAAGTCGAGGTACTCCAATGGCATTCCTTTTTGCCTTGTTCCACAGACATATACCAATAGAGGACATCACTAACGACAATGATATAAGTACAAAGTTCGCAACGTAAAGCATGGCTGAAATAGATAAGACAATATAGGGATTCAGTTTTATCACCGTGTTATTTCCCTGAATGAAGCCTGCCTACCCTGAATATGTATTAACGGATAATAAGAATGTGTTATGGGTAATACAGTCAGGTGATGGAGAGTTGTCTAGGTTCTTGATTTAAGATAACCAATAAGCTGTTAATGTTATACTGAATTAGAACCTGGTAGTGTGTGGATCTGATGAATGAAAAATACCGGAGATTGAAAATATACAAAGGCGAAACTGTTAGAATTATGTTGATTTGTTTGAACTAAGAAATATGTTAATAATAGGTTGAATTATATAAAACGGTAAAATACCAGTTCTTAGGAAACTGATAATACTTAAAACTGGCTATGCCGGTTAGTATAACCGCTTATATATATATATATATATATATATATATGTGTGTGTGTGTGTGTGTGTGTGTGTGTGTGTGTGTGTGATTAAGTATAAACGTTGCATATAACTAAATACATACAGTAATTAATAAATACGTATATTAATAATATATTATGTCTTAATTATCTAAATTAGTTGGCTATATATAAAATACACACAGTATTTTGCAGCTAATGTGTTAGCAATAAATTAATATTTAAATAACATAAAATTATATTCACCAGGTTAACATTAATATTAGCATAAATTATGAGGAATATAATAGAAATATCATTAGAATAATTGGTATGTCTCGGCAAAGATTTAGGCTAAATCTATTTTTGAAGCTGGTTATCAAAAGTTAATTGTGGAAATCATATTGTAATATTAAACACGAACTTTTGGAAATAAACTTATAAATTTAATAAATATATATTTAAATTTATTCGTCTTACCTAATATAGGAACTGGGTAGTTATTCATAGGTATAATCTTAACCAGCATTTGTAGCATTAACACGTGTGAAACCAATACACCCGAACCTATAGGTTTAATAAATAAATAAATGTGATTTTCATAACCTGATGCTACATTAAGGAAACTTTTCTGAAATATAGACATGCATATTCACAATTTTTCACAAGATATCAGACTTGCAGGAACGAAAACAACGAAAATTTTAATATAATAAAATCATATAAATTATGGACATACAGAATGAGATAGTACCAACCTAGAATTAGTTTTCCTGTGGAATCGGTTGGTAGAAGGAAAATAGACGGCAATATAAAACTGAGACAGACCACTGGAGCAATATATATTGCCATGAGCATACCAGTCCGCCTGAGCAGTACTAGTTTAGCTTGGTAATTAGAAAACGTTTCTGGACAACATAGATATTTTGTACTAATGACTTCATGGCTGTGATTAACCAATAACCAGGTGTTGCTTTCTTGGTACAAACTTGTATCAAAATCACCACTGACTAGCGGCACCTAGAGAAATAATTAGGAATAACAACCTGGTTGAAAACGGCATAATAATATTTAGTTGATATTTGACGCCATTTAGAGTATATTACTTCACCTGTGCACTAAAGTATTTAACATATATTATTTTGAGTTACTAACTATTGAAAACGTATACTTGTATGAGTTATAATTATTGAACTTATTACCCGATAGTTACATAACCAGCTGGTTACATGAGTAATAAGACAACATAGATTGTAAGATAAATTAGAAGAAGAAACAAATGCAGATAATTAGATAAGTAGTTGTTTATTTTCCGCATACCGTATCAGCATTATAGGTCCATGTGCCGAAGTTTAGCTCACATGTATGCTCATCAAACGGAAAATATCTCAAATCAACGGAACAGCTAGTGGATAAGGGAATATGTGGGGAATAGGACACTTGGCCGTCATGAAAAACCATAGCCAAATAGTTAGCAGAGGGGTAGAACACATCAGCGCTGTAACATATATAAATGTGCTGATTAAATATATTACGAGTAATCAATCTGTAATTTGAATGACTTGCCGATCCTAACGTAGTTAACAAAATCATTTAAATATATTGATGCTTCAAGAAGACTAGCATATACTGATATATCTCTATATTAATTGTTATTTAAAATGGGGTTAACTTGCCAAGAATGAATACAAGGTAACAAATGACAAATTAATGACAACACGGAATAATATTAAGATAAAAACCTGTTTTCATTATCTCAGTCATAATAATAATAATAATAAACACCACCGCTACCATCAAAGTAAAAAAGTCATATTTTGTGATAGTATTTACTTATTAAACACCGTTATATCAGGGCTCCAAACTAGGTCAATAGGTACAGATATGTATTCTTTTCCCCTGTATTCCGATGGCTTCCATGTCAGTCTCACATCAGGCCAATACTGAAATAAACACACTTATATATATATATATATATATATATATATGGTTGATTTTGAAAGTGCAAACAATAACATTTTTGCGTAATTTATTTAAACATTTTCTTTCACAAAATAAAACAAAACATTACTGCAACCAATCTATAAAGCATTTCATCTAGTTGTACCACACACACGCGCGCACACGCACACACACATACACAAACATACACACACATATATATACACACACACAACACACACAAAGCACGCACCATTCACACACACATACACAAATGCTATATATATATATATATATATATATATATATATATATATATATATATATATATATATATATATATATTTATTTATTTATATAATAGCATGTCGGTATCGTACGTACACCAGCAAGTATTTAATAATCATGATATACCATTTTTAGCCAAACACGTGTCTTGAGGATTTCCTTTTCCGCATCCTGAAAAAAACAAGTAGAAGCATCATAGCTATGAAAACGCTTAGACATGATAAATGTATAATGCAAATTAAATATTAAATAAAGTGTAAATATAATGCAGAATCGTGACTTGGCGTGAACGATGTTATACGGTGGTTAAAACAATAACTGTTCTTATTTCGATTAATATTCATATACATAAAATGTACTAACCAAGTCGTCAATACTCAGTAGCGATAAGCCAATGTTCAATGTGACATTATCTTTCACGTTGACCAGAGGGGGTACATGTCTGTTGTAATTGTAAAATAAGTTTCGTCTCAAACTTTCTTCTGTTTTATAATATGGATCTGAATCTAAAGAAAGCGTTGGTTAGAAAAATGTCACCCTTAGAGAAACAACATACACACGTTAACATTAGAACCCACAACTTAGAGACGTGAGGCGCAATACTCTGAATAATGGCTGAAATGGCAGTTATTTTAAATGGCTTAGTTACCTCAAATAAGGGAGACGCCTATGGTCTGTTATTCATTGCTTAACCACTAAGTCTTGGTTCTAAACGAATTTACAATATATGGCAGATTTGGCTGAGAAAACTTTGTCAGTTCTTTGTTGGATGTAAAACTCCCCCAACTATTGTACCACGGTCGGGATTCGAACCTCCGACCTCCCGCACTGCATGGCCACTAGTAACAAAGTCATACGCTCTTACCTACTAGGCAATAGAGACTATATCCAGTAGATATGGTAGAGTTGTTGTTAATGATATTCTAGTAATTATTATTATTATTATTATTATTATTATTATTATTATTAAAAACATATAATGGATAAACTGTTAACACATAAAGGAATAGAAAGAAAGGAATCAGTATATTGTTCCATTCATATGGCAGGGAAATGAGCTTATAAATATGTATATGCTGAGAATGCCTTTGAATTTCTAAAATAATAATTATTATTATTGATGATTATGATGATTTTCGTAATACAAATAATAATAATAATAATACTTATAATAATAATTCTATTAGATAAAAGCAAAGACAAATATTGGTATCAATATCAGATGAAGTGGAACCAGCAACATTAATTCCAGTGAGAACACAGTCATTATTATTTCAAAAAATAGTAATACAAATAATATTAACGATTTACATAATATAATTTATGACTGAAAAGGTACAATCGCGAAATTTGATTTAGATAACTATCAAAGCATGCTGTCAGATAAGTATATTTTAAACTATTTTTGGTAAATTGAAACCACTCGATATAACTAATATTTATCTATACGCATTTAATTTTAAAGAAATGCTAAATGTATATATTATCACCATCAGCTGTTGCTGTAAACCCTATCATGTCGATGATTAAATTTAGCATAAATAACAATTTATTTGGATACTGAATGTGCTCTGTTGGTTTGTCCGTGTGTTCGTAAACTTCGGACAAAAACAGTGTTGAATGGTAAGGACTATGATGTTGGTGATGACCCATATATTGATAATATGCATATCGCTTGTAACAAAGGAAATATATTTACAATGATCTCAAATTAATTGCAATATATATATATATATATATATATATATATATAACTTATAATCATCTTCATTTAACGCAAAATAATGTATGTTGCTTGGTTAACCTTCTTGAGTTTCAAAAACAAAAGATATTAAAGTTAACATATAAAGAAAGCAAGAACAATAAAAATATGGACACATATCAGGCTTCAAACAAGAACATTCTTACACTGAGAACGTATTTATCTACTCACCGCCTCTTGCAGCGTGAAGTAGGTCAACTAACGTAAATATCCCGATAAGCAACGCCATAATGCTATAGTATAACATAGATCAGATCCATATCAAATCACACTTTAATATATTTAATTATTATCAGAAACAAAAATTCAATAGCTGATCCATTATTTTCTAACACTTCACCATTTTAGTTTGGATACAGGATGAATATTATGGAGAATCTGGATAAATTATATAGGATGCCAATATATATATAAACGCTTTAATGGATTATGCTAATGTGTTGGCTTATTGGTTAATGTCAATGTCGAGATTTTAGAGGCCCCAGTAGGTTTTTTTTAAATTATAAAATACAATTTTTGCAGTGAATATTCGGAAAACGGAGAGTAAACGTGGCTGACTATGTTCATAATAGGATATCGATTTCCTCCTAAAGAATACTTTGATTAGAACGGAGAACCGATAAAGATATTAATACACGGCGTACGAAAACCAATTTACAATGCGCCCGTCCACACATTATCTACCCCTCTCTCTCTCTCTCTCTCTCTCTCTCTCTCTCTCACATACACACACACACACACACACACACACACACACACACACGACACACACACACACACGCACACACACACACTTTAAATACTCATACACCAATAGCAAGAGGAAACATAAGAACAAGCACACAGTTACAAAATTAGTGTAGTTAAAAAAAACCAAAAAGCAAGCGGGGATAACTTAACAAAGGAATGCAATATCAGAAAAGAGATTAGTGGTATAAAATTAAAAACGTCAATAAGAATGCAATTGTTAACAAAAAGCTATCTTAAGGGGATTCTAAAAAATACATTTAATGAGCAGCAATTATGTTGAATTTTTCCCTATAACAAAAGCTCCTTTGTGGCCATTATATAAAGATTACAGTGTCTAATGAGCAGCAATTACTTGAGGATTTTCTATAAGAATTAGATCGTCTTTCAATGAGATAACATTATACAATTTTATGCGATCACGTTTAGTTATGATGTTAAATAAATTTAAATATTTTAACATTATTTAACATCAGTGGCATTACTACATGAACTTACGATATGATGATGTTAGAGATTTCGTACAATAGGATGTTTATTTCTGGAGAAGGAAAAGGAAGCTGTCAGTAACTTGGTTGTTATTATGTGAATTGACTGTATTTGTAACAAGCCCATAAACAGAGTTAATTTGAGTAGAGCCACCTGGATACATATATATATATATATATATATATATATATATATATATATATATATATATATATATATAAAGAGAGAGAGAGAGAGAGAGAGAGAGAGAGATGAGGAAAAACGGAAGGTGTCATAAAGTATTAATGTTGTTTATTTCTTTCTTTCTACTCAGTTGATCTTATCCAGAGACATATCAGTAGTTCACCCATAAACATGTTTCCCACTCACTCACTTAATCACCCACTCAGTGACTCACTCAATCATTCACTCACTAGCTCAATCACTTATTTGCTCATTTCAAATGAAGAACATTTTAAATTACAATAATGGTAAATAGTAGTAATATATTGGAAATATAATTTATAACTGTAGCCCGAGATAACACATGTTTACATATGTCGCTGACTGTTTAAAAAAATGTGTTTCAGTCTCTAAAATTAAAAAATAATCTGTCGTAGTCTGGTTAATGATATTCATATTTAGCTACAAAATAAAAAGATGATCATTCTTTTTAGCTGACTTAATCAACCAGTCTATTTGTATGACAGCCTGTTGAAGGCTACAATCTGAAATGAAATCACTGTCTTGAGCATAGCGGTCGTCAGATAACCTTTTTTTAACGTCCTGTAGACTATAAATGTTTTAATTATATTTTAACTGTATAGTTGAATAAGGCGCTATATAGCACACTTTTATTATTTTATAAAATAGTATTATTATTATATCCTAAAACAGGCAAGTATAACATTATATTTTAATTATCTGTTATATAGATAGTGTTTGTTATTCGCTTTAGTGGACGTCCAATAGGAATCTGGGACGCTTGAACTGACATTAAAAGGCCTTACCTAATAATCGATTTTCCATATGGATTTCATTTTGGTCATATCTCCTAGGTAAACCAGTGATGAAGCAAAGCCCTAGGTATTAACTCTCCCCCCTGCATATGTAAAACATTTGTAAATCACACTATCCAAGACGATCCCCCCTCTCTCTATAACACACACACACACACACACACACACACACACACACACACACACACACACACACACACACACACACACAAACTCTGTCAGTTTATTTGAGAATATATTTTCTAACTCTGTCACCGAAAGATGATGATTTTAAGGTTCAGACTCACTACCACATATGCTTTTTCTGGTGTCTACATATGTAAGAATTCCACAGGATACATCAATAGTTAAAGTATGAACATTATATTGTACCGACACGCCCTTCGATTGCCCAACACAAACATTCAAATAAATAATGTATGCTGTAAAAACACTACAAAGGATATCAACCATTTAAAGCTAGACATATTGACCAACTTCTCCAGACTAGAGTGTCCTAATGGTAAACTAATATATGGTTGTACAAAACCTGAACAGGAACAAATTACGTCATTCCTCCACCTCACGGATACACAGTAACAAACTCCTCATGTCCCGAGTGAGCGGTCAAGCAGGTTTTGCATAGACGACTTCTTCGTGTAGTGGATGAGATTATTAGCATCAGTTAGGAGACTCTTCACATGCTCTGGTGCATTACTTAGTGTACACTACAGAAACACCACACAGCATTATAGGCCGTACTCCTGCTGAACTGTTTCTGCAAGTGGTTTCTGTCAACCAGATCCCGAGAAAAAGATCCGGAACACTCCGAAATATTTCCCGAATCTGATTAAACATATGCCTCATCTAACTGATTTCATATTTTACCATGTGGAGTTTGAAAAAGCAACTAATAAATTAAGTAACAACTCAGCTGGTGAACCAGATCGAACCCAGCAATATTGCTAAGAGTGAATTATCAGATATATGACAACGACAGAATAATCCCTTACGACCTGATAAGCTGTTAAATGTAGCCCACCCTTTACATAGGAAGATGTTTATAATGTATGTTAATGATTTATTTAGAAAGTCATAGTGAGATGTTAATGCTTAATAATGAGTGATGTACAATCCAAATCATAATGTAGAAACAAATCCAGGAAATGGTTTATGGAATGTTCAACATGATTATATGACTGACAATATGCGAACGCTGTATTATTCAATATTTTTGCAATAAGGACATACCAAATAAGGGAGATGTAATGATATATTTGTTTTATAAAAGAGTGTACGCTTATCCCCAGTATTTAACACACACATGACACACACACACACCCACACAAAACTTTAGTTGCATATACAAACCTTGGTTGTATGTAGGAACAGAATTATCTTTCCTAGGTCCAGTTATGTCCAGTTTGTACTATGACATTCAAGATTAGCCCTAATCTGCTTGTCATGAATAACATTTAAGAACTACAATAGTTAGAATAGCATAAATTAGGTCAGGTTTGAAAATGATAACATAGTTCAAACAGTATCGAAGCTATGACGCGCTAATACGGTCTGTTTCAGCGCAGATGTCAGTCTTTTAATAGCAATTAAGCTAAACAGTTTTAATAGTAGTCGCTTCATGACGCCTGCCCGTTGTAAAAACTGATCTTTGAAGACAGTGACAATTGGGTTATATAGTTTATATAGTATTGCTTTGATGAAAGATACAGCAATTGAAAAATAGCTATAAATAGCGCTGCTTAGATAATTACGCCAATTAGTGAGCTCCGGTGGCCAACGGTCGCAGGTTCGAACCCCGTAAGAGGTCGAAACTTTTCCAGGGATTAATTTCTCGGCTCACTACATCGTGGGTGGATGACCACGTTAAATGGCGCTGCCGTCTCCACATAATTATTTAAAATAAAGGGGGACGTTAAAAACCGCTGAGGACGTAAAACACTCTGGCAGTGACCACCCTCATGGTATTTCGGCTCCATCTTTCAGTACTGCTCCCCTGTGAGTGGTGGGGGAGGAGGTTCCTCAACCACTCCAACATAGAGGCTGTGCTGATTAAGCGACAGCCTGGGGATTCTCCCCGAACAACAAAACAAAACCATTAAGCTAAACATTCTCACTACTACCGTGATCTGACTTGGGTGTTCTACTCCCAAACTCCACGGCTGTAGGTGATTCGTATTTTGATTTTGCTTGGCGGCTTAGGGACTGGTGAACCATTACACATGTCTCAGCAAGAAAAGTCGCCACTCTGGATTCAGTCCCCTGAAGAAACGTCCAGAGTTTGAATTCACAGTTCGAGATTCTCTGTGTCTGTGCCTTATTATACACAGCTGAAACACACACACACACACATACATACACACACCACCTGATCAATGTACAGTAGTACAGAAATACTGTTTAATAAAATCGGTTTATCTTCAAGACTCTTGTCGACACACACTTCGATATGTACACAACGGTGCATCCAACATTAAAGAAAATATTTATGTTCTTTTTGCATTGATAACCTTTACTCAAACAATGTCTTGTAAAACATCTTTTTAATGAATATCATATTGTCAGGCAGATATGGAAATATTTGTGGTATATGCAAATACAGACAAATGCAGCTTAATTTATTATGTTTATCCCATGTCATTTTGTCATTTGGGATACAATAAAAATATTCCACAATTTCAACTAATTTATTCTTAATAAAAAATAAATAAAACTTAAGCACCAGATGTTTAGAATGGCCTATGTCTTCTATAAATATATCCACAGTTTCTACTTGTAAATATTTTCTAATGCTCAAAAGAGTGTTGGTCCTTTATCTGGATACTGATGTTGATTATATCACAGGGATGTTCAGTTATTTGCAGATATCGTGAATCTCATTGCAGGTAATTGCCAAATCTTCCGATTTCTGCATACATGTAAACAGAATGCATTATCTGAACTGACTCATGCATATTGGTGGTTTTGTCATTAGCCAGAAGTTCCATGACCTTCTCATAATTTGGTTTGCGACTCTCTGCCGTGTTTCTCTAAGGCTA
Organism: Paralvinella palmiformis; assembly: GCA_025642065.1. NCBI lineage: Eukaryota > Metazoa > Annelida > Polychaeta > Terebellida > Alvinellidae > Paralvinella > Paralvinella palmiformis. The sequence goes on along the minus strand of JAODUP010001367.1, from coordinate 80,917 downwards.
TACCTTGTCTTTGAAAATATTTTATCATAATTCACGTTGAATACCATTAGAAACATGTCTACGTACTCTACATTCGGTTATCGCCATTTTCATTATGTGATTTTAAGTAATTATTTTGGCAGATTTCTGAACCAGGGAACCGGTTGATATTTAGAAAGAAGCTTTGATACAATATCCGATATTTGCCATACACATCTCTCTGATACTGTCTTCAACGAAACATAATTGATCAGCCTTGTTAACTACTTTCGTACGATGGACCAGCCTGGTCAAGTGACGCATATCAGTTTCTGCCATTTATTTTGGCATCTTTGTGTTTAGATGGAAGTTGGGCTTCAAATATGTGTTTTCCAACTTGTTGAATGGTAGTATCAAACTTCATGATGTCATAATGGTTTGTCCATTGATTTCCAGACCGAGTTCCACTCAGATGTGCTTATGACAAAAGTTAATGGGGTTAACTGCCCATCAAAGTGGTATTAAATGGCACTCTGTAAAGGAGAGTTGCAAAGTTTTGTGTTTTTGTACAAATACTTTTCGAAGACTCCACTGGATCCTGAACAGATTACTTAATTTAGGGATTTTGTCTGTGGATTGTCCTCCGTTCCAATATTATCAAGGTTCTTTTATGGAAATACCTTTCTTGCTGAGTGTTGATAATGCATGTAGGTGTTCAAATGCATGTAGGCGTCCAGGTGTTTTGGCTTTATCTTCATGTTTATGTCTTTATGTCATCTTTATTGGCCAAGAGGTGAGCTCTGTACTTGCCACACGTTGGACTTCACCTATTATGACTTTTTGTATGACCTGAAAATATAGTTATGTTCAGTCATATTAATTATCATATTTACACATACAATACCAATTTTTGTCTAGATATAAATGGTTCATTGAACAAAATTAAAATTAGTATATTAGCTAAATAGATGAAATCTGAAAATAAAAACCTACAGGGACAGATAATATCAGATAATTTGGTTTTTATAAATCGATTATAAATCATGCAGGCTGCTTTTATGTTAATAATCTTTTGTTGGCTTCCCAATTACAGATTAACAAATGAATAAAGGGTTGGTATGATATGCCTGAGTGAATGATCTTGCCTCGACTTGCCTTGGGTATTGTGGAGTAAACAGGTTAAGATAGAATAGGCACCTCGGGAGCATCAAGTTGAGAAATGTTTCATTTCTGCTCTGTTTAAACACTAGTAATAATATTTATTGATGGTGAGGAAATACATTGTACATTATTATCTAATACAATTTTACCCAAATTATGTAAGTGATGCAACTAATTGTGTTAGACTTGCTTGTATTTAGTGTAAGCTAAGATATATAGTTAAAATTCGACTTTCATCTGTGCATTTATTCCAAGGAATATTTCACATCCGCTATGCCTGTGTGTTCTGGGTTGTCAAGACCTAGAATGAAACGAAACTAAAATACAGAAAATAATTTTCAAAATATTTTAGTCTGTCAGCTACAATGCCATGTATAAATACTTCATGATAGGTGCTTTCACAAAAACAAAACTGATGAAAAGTTGCAAGTCAGCAACAAGAATAGATATACCCAAACTTACAAATTTACATAATGTATACTTCAAATCAACACTGCAATGAAATTTATCATTCAGTAATGAAAAACAATTTATAATTAAATTGAGTTTACCTGTAAATTAATGATATCACAAAAATATATTATTATATTACAGTCAACAAATAATCAACAGATTGTTAATGTAAGATTGAAAAACTCTTTTTCTTACAATGGGCATTTTTACATTGAACAATATGTTACATAGCTTATTTGATTTACAACCGGGTTATATATGCACGTCATTTACAACAAAGGAAACCATTAAAATATAAGAATAAATGACCTAGACTTGTTGGCCCTGCCTGTATAGTTATAATTCTACTTTCTTCTTCACAGTCTGCAAACACAATGTGTCATAATGAAATGCATAAGATAACTCCATCTTTATTGCAAGTATACATTTATATTTAGAAGAAAAACAACATGAGAATTGAATATTGATAAAACAACAATTGAGTATTGAACTTGTTTATTATTTACCTGCTATGTGATGAACTATGGCGTTCTTCACATGGATGACATCTGAATATCCCGAGTAGGATACAAAGGAAATTGCATGTCAGCAAACTTGTAAGATATTTTAAATAATGCATATTACCATCTGTATATCTTGATAACTAAGTAATACGATATCAGCAGAATAATTGATAAAACTGTACATACATATACTAATATCCTTGTCATAGGTTTTTAAAATGAATCATTCATATATGAAACGAATATGATTTACTGTCATACCATCAATGTCAGAGCAAGATTTTTATTCCAAATCGGCAATCCAAACAAAATAACATTTAATGAAGAACAGGTACTATGAATATACTTATTTAACTTTCTTATGGTAAACTCTAAATCAATGGAAACTGGTGTTATTCAACATAGTAAAGGACTAATATATGTAGGTATGACAGCCTTTAATTATTTTGAAAAGAAATTTAAAAAATCGTTGTGGCTATTGGTCCAGATACGGACCAATAGCCCGAGAACTACTATAGACTATTCGTCCGGATACGGGTAAATAGCTCAGACAAATAGTATTACCGTATCCAATCTCTGCTGTACCGCTTGCGCGAATTTTAATTATGACAAATCGTCTTGATACCTGCCTGGGCTAATCGTCTGTATCCGGACGTATAGGCCCAGGCAACGGTCTAGGCTATTCGTCAGGTTACGGAAAAATAGCCCGAGATCGACTATAGGATATTCGTCCGGATTCGGAAAAATAGGTAATGTTTGCCTATACGCTATTTGTCCAGATATATATCGGGACATCGCGCACATATACGTTCTTTCATCGTACCTATTGGTAGATGTAAATTTGAAGATGCGTGCACCTTCTCCCTTCTCAAGAATATAAGTGTTATACTATAGATTAAGAAAGTAAAAAGTAATTTTGCAACTATTTATTCTGGTATTTGTATCAATTACTATAATACAGCCAGCTTTTATTCGCGCGTTGGACTTGCGGGTCGGCTAGTCTGTCATTTATAATTATATCACTCATATAATAAGAGCGATTTACTTGGTACATATGGGAGTAACGTATTTTATAGATGAATTGTATATTTTGCTTGTATTCCTGCGGATATCGGATTCGATTGTTCTGCTCTCTCTTCTGTATAACTGAACAGAAGGTTTTCTTTCCAAAAAGCGCAGCATCTGCCGATAGACTGTTAGAATTGGCGACTTCTTGTCCGACTGCCAGGTGATCCATATCTGTTGTGTCCATATCTCTTGTTTCCATCTCTGTTGTGTCCATCTCTGTTGTGTCCATATCTGTTGTGTCCATCTCTGTTGTACCTCACGCGAATTTGAATGGAACTCTCGCAAGGAAATTTGGCGGGAAAAATAGCCCGGACAAATAGCCTGGCCATATTTGTATCTCTAGATCAGGTGCTGACATGCTGTTGGTCAATATCTGTTGTCATACACATAGTTATTTATGAACTAACATTTATTGTAACTATTTTGTCCTGTCAGCTCGGTGCTTATTCCAATACTAGCCTGATCCACCACTCTGCTTGAGACCTCAATTCTTTGCCTCCTCTCTTAAGTGAAGCAATTCATATAGATCAATAGCGAAAATATATATAAATTATGGTCTAACCATAATCTTTAATCAAACATATCTAAAAAAAGTATTATCCCATGTACTAATTAAAATATTAAATAACTTACTCTGTGTAGCCAAAGGTGCTTTTAACTGAAATCAAGAATATGCTTTAAAATTTTTAAATTGCGTATTTTAAGATGAAGTTCAGTTTTTTTAATTTATCAAATTTAATTGCATACTAAATACTACTCCTACATTCATTGGGAACGTTTGCCTAGTATATCTGCATACGTTTCACTCCTATAGTTTTTGCAAGATTGAATAATTATCTTGAACTCGGCATGTCATGTAAATAAACAATTATCAAGAAAACATATTGATTAGGAAGAAAAAATAGTGGGTATGAAACTGGCGAAAGTTAGCGGTTGATAGGTCATTTTTACTTATTTTAAATAGTATTAGACATAATTTTTACACTAGCCAAATATGGGTCTATACATATTTGGGGTAAATATACTCTTTTTAAATAAGGCAAAAATACTTAATCGCCGAGGCAAAGTAATCATAATTTTATATGATTTAATTTGAGTATTTTCTACTTTACTAAGCAGGAGGGAGTACTTCCAAATCAACATACATACGAAATACACTAAACTAACATTATAAGAATAAAACAACAATTGCATTAATGTCTCTAATAACAGTAAAGAAGAATTATATCCCGATCCTGGACCCAGCTATATCGTCGAGTGAGAAACAAAACCCAGTGCATTGTCTATTCACTTTTTGAGTTTTTCAATTTCGGTAGGTGGCATTTGCCTCAATGTAGTTACGGCCATAACATAACAATGTCGCACATACATAAAAGTAGGGCAACGCATGATCCTTCATTTCACTACAGATTTTATGACTAATAACCAAATGTTGAATGCCAGTCACTTAGTGTTAAATTCAGTCTTAAATGCCAAAACCATTGACTTGAAAAAAAACTGGACAGATCATTCAGTGATATTTGGTTGGGACGCCATGACCAAATGGTGTTGACCTTTGGTAGTGGCAAGAACTTCAACAAGTAACGATGAAGCATTTGTGCTTCGAGTTTTGAACCTTTGAATACTTATTGTGATATGTGCATTATAACTTTGTTTGTGCATATACTCTGTATTACTCTTGTCCTATTATATATGCCATCAATTTTGTAAATGTCGTTTTATGCAAGTCCGCAGATCCAGTCTAGTTGGGAAATATAATGATCATAGGTAAGCTTAATTTCCTCCAATAAAACGCTTTAACAGTTATTTTAAATGTGTTCATTATACTTACCGATGCACAAATATTCCCTTTGTATTACTTCTATGCCACCGGCTTATGCAACCATGTTTATAATTTGATTTTACCAGTCTGCTTTCCGTTTTACCTCCATAGGTAGTTGAGACCTATTTGCTATCAAATAGATGGGCGTACACGGTCTAGTCTTACTTCAGATCAATGACCTAAACCGTCTAGTAGACAAGAATAGAATGAGTACTAGATACTTCGCATTGACATATCGCCCTATCCATTATTCGCACCATATTGCGCCCCAATTACTAAATATAAATTGTCTTCACTGCCACAATTTGGTTTTATCATATATATATATATATATATATATTTATATATATATGTGTGTGTGTGTGAGTGTGTGTGTGTGTGTGTGCATATATATGTGCGTGTGTGTGTGCGTGTGTGTGTGTGTGCGTGCGTGTATGTCATGGAGTATACTATTTCAATGGGACGTGTGTAGGTCATTGCGGTCAATATATAATTCATCATAATGTTTAGAGTAAATATAAATAGCTGGTGATATGGTCACGTTTGAAAGGGGTCCAGTCTGTAGACAGCTTACTATTTAAATCGAGCCACACATTGTGCATAAAATCTTGGGCGTTAAAGTAGCGTTGATACACACTTGAAATTACACAAGCCACAGTTTTCTCCACAATATTTATTACAATAAACATTAGTAAATAAGAAAAATATATAATTGGAATAATATAGTTGGCTACAATTTAAAATAAGTATATTGATTAATCATAGACAAGTCAATCAAAATATTCCAATAGAGCAAGATGATTTTACATAATACAAGTATATGCAGGTTTTGTAAATCACATACCGGGATAGCTGTAATTAAAACCGTATCCGGAGACTTTTAAACAATTCGAAATCCTAAGGCCATACACTAAAATTTGCACATAAAATACATGACTTTTAAGAGATATGCTCTCATCTTAGAATTATTACAAATATCAGCTAATCTAATGAATTGAATAACTACACACAATCTATAAATATTACATAGTAAAATAGCCATTATTTCTTACCGATAAATACCTCCTATGCTAGGATAAAATTGGTTATTAAATAGTAAGCTGTTTACAGACTGGAAACCCTTTCACAACTATGATGTCATGTGGAACAGGATGTGAACTTACCACGGTTCACTGCACCAGCAATTTATTTTCTCTCTAAACATTATGTTTAGCTTTATATTTGCCGCTATTACCCATACACCCATTGAAATAATACACCCTATAATATATATATAATATATATATATATATATATATATATATATATATATATATATATAATATACGTGTGTGCGTGTGTGTGTGCGTGTGTGTGTTTATTATTTTTCTTTTCAGTCGTGCCGGAAATGCAATATCTAGCAGATGAGTTACAGAATAGCATTGACATCCTTCAAGAGTTGTCGATAAATTAAATAACGGTTATAGATGAATTACATATTTGAATATGAATGTAGTATTAGTTCAAATTTGTTTTGATTTGTATATCTTGCCATATAAGTTGAAACCTTTTGCCAAAACGTAGCCACTAGTAGCACACAATGTAGGATCAGGCTGTCGTCCTTTGCTGGATTCCCGTGCTTTCTGAATACCTGTGCATTAAATATATTTATTGCGATCCGGTTCATTTGACACCTCTAGATAATAAATCCAGACGGACTTGGTACCTTCGACTGTCTGACCCTGACTACGTTAATACATTATTACTTGACAGCAGTCCGACGCCACGCTACTCACTGGTGCGAACATATCCATTTTAGTGACGATTGGTATATCTTTAGGCTTCGATCGAACAGCCGCTCAACGCAAAATTGTCCGCGAAATTCTAAAACTGAGAGAGGCTGAAACTTTTTAGCGTAGCAGACAGCCTGTTTGGATAATCTTAGCAACTATGTAGGAGTTATGAGCGTCGCGTAGTTATTTCTGTATTCACGCTTCCGCAATGGAATAATAAACAGTTATGTGTTGTTATAAAAACCTAATACGTGTGATCACACTGAACACCTAAAGATCATGGGGCCGATATTGTCGCCCGTTACTTGGTCAAAAGGTAAACGGACCACAGGTGGCTGGCCACGGGTGTTCCACTGTTTCTGCCACCAGTGTGCAAGTAGCGTGCTATCTGGGGACCAAACGATATATTTATTCTCCATTTCATCACCACATCCGAAACTGACTGAGAGGTAAACTTCAAGTAATATATGCCCGAATAGAATTTAAGCTGTTTTAGATTTCATAATTAGTTCAGCATGAACTAAAATTTGACTTTCTTTAAAAGGTAAATTATCTTTATCATTTACTATAAGTCTCTCCTTGATCCTATTTTTCTGAATAATGTATTATTTACTTGATTAATTGATATTTTATTACATAGGTGTCCTACCGCTGTCGATGAAGAAATCAAATCTTCAGAGATGCTTAGATGATCCAAATTTTGATGTGGACAATAACTCACTGTTTGGTGATGATTCCTATCTCTAATCAACAGATTAGAAAGAGACATGGGAAGAATAGAGGTATCTCAACCTTGAAACATAGCCGATTACGTTCTTTTAAATGGTTTGGTGACCGAGAATGTTAAAATAATTCATACTGGCAATTTAATCAGTGTGCGATTTATATATTAAAATAGTCGCCGGTTCAGATGGGACGGCAACGACAGACCACACACCATCATTCAAGAGGATTGGTACCAGAACATTACTATAGTTGGACATAACCTACTGAACAACAGATTGGCCGACTACGGTTCTGGTGATAGACATGAAACTTCACGGGTCCGTCAGCCCTAGCACCCTGCGTTTACTGAAGTACGGAAGAAGACTACAAACTTCCAGATCATCACCTAGCAGCATTGATCATAAGAAAATCAACATTCCTAGCAGACATTATCACATCACTTCTACTGAAAGACTCCTATACACCAACTTTAACATTAAAGACCAAGCAGAAGATAACACCAGGTGGCTGTGCCAATAGGCGACAGTCAGTGGTCTCTACCTCAAATTTCAAAAAGACAAGATACGTTCAAGTGGGGTTGACATCCAAAATTTGGTCGACATCCTGCATGAAATTTCTTTCTGGCAGCTGCAACGTTGTTCACTGAAAACACGTATGGATATTTATCTGCACTTGCACAGTGCTTGAATATGCAAGTGCTTGACAGGAGTTGTTTCTTATGAAATACAACAGGAATACTTATTTCCCATCATTTCGGATGTGAGGAATGTTGATGGGGAGCATGATTTGGATAATATAATCAGTAATGGTTATCAATTGTAATCGATTATAAGATCATAAGTAATCGTAATCGATTACATTGTAAATATAATCGTAAGCCACGATTACTTTCATTATTACACAAGCTTTTTTTCTAGGAAAATGTGTTCAAACATTTCATCAGATATTGGTGCTGTTATAAATCATGTAAACATGCATTTCAGATTAACTCGTGTTGTTTTCACACGGTTACGCCCACGCTAGTCACACAGTCAGCAATACAATCGTGCGTGGCTTCTTCGTGATACCGTAGTTTTAACTCCGGATTCAAACGATCCTGATTGGCCAGTTGCCGGATGACAAGCAGCTAATTAAATAAAAACATGCGATAGTGAACATAAACAAGGCTACATAATGGCCCCCGCTCGACATATGGGGTGAGAAACTTGGGCATTAGACGGAGATCAAAGGTCGAAGTACGGAGTTGGGATGTGGCCGAGAATATTTTAATTTAAAACATAGCAATAATTTATGACTGTTAAAGTGCTCCATTTCCAGATGTTGTCAAGTTACATATGGAGTCAGAGTTGGGGGTTTGACTATATTCGAATTATCCTATTTATTATATATATATCTTACCTGGCTACAGTCACGCCACACATGATGCATTTCGTTACTAAATATATATTTAAGCAATTACATTGATACTGTTTGCACTAATCTCAGTTTGCACTAATCTCGGTTATCTCTATAAATACCAGTGCTTTGAAGGGAAAAGCATTATTTCACCTTTGTTCTATGGTGAATATTTATCTCAGAAATATTAAAACAAATTAACGTCGCACAATGGCATCAAAGTATCTTGTACATATTCATTTCAAGAACACTAGTGCGTCTGGTTCTTACAAAGCGACAGGTAGCCACTTTGGCATGCCTATATCGGTATCATACATGTAACGTAAACGTAATTGTCATATATGCGCTCCAACCCTGGGCCCACAATTGCCTGGCAACAGAAACAAAGTATTTCTACAGGAAGTGTACATAGTTTGCCTATAACTCTGAATTACTGTACATTTAATTCTTGGCATTTTGTGTTTTATGTGTTTCAGTTGTTTTCCTGTCATCAGTTGTTTGCAATTTCGACTTTTTAACCATGTCGTTAATAAATAAAATATCAGGCATCTGGCCTTGTGTAATGAGTAAATAATGTATAACATTGTTTGCATGTACAACCAATAGTCATCAAGGCGAGATTGCTAAATAGAGAATGCATATTATTTATTTAAAACGAATTATTTGATACTTGACAAACAATTCACTGTGGGGGCATTTATATTCATCACGATACTAAACTTATTCATGCATTATATTCAAAATAATTATGTATGTATATACTTCATCAAGAGTTTCTCAACTTTCAAAACATCACCAACAGTATCATGATACTCTGGTTCAATTTTGACACAAATAAAGATTATCGCATGAAGGCCTCTTGAATATCACGAAATCCAGTGTAAACTGTCTAGCCTGCCACGTAAATGCCCTGTGGGCTACCAACCTGTACAATCTATTAAAATATAAAGAAATGTACTCGGTAAGTATAGCACTATAAGTACGAATCAACGAAAATAAAAAGGCCGTTTTTTTAATTTTGACCAATGATATACAATTAAAAATGTGCCATTTGCATACATTTATGCAACACCTTCAATTTATAATTTACTTAAATTCAGGGCAGTTGTAGAATATTATTTGGCTTAGTCAAGTTGTTTTGGCATGCGATGCCATAGAAAGGATGTTGATAAGTCGATAATATTAATTGAATATCTTATGAGGCAACCTATCTTGTAAGAGATATCGCAATGCATCTTACACTCAGGTTGAACATTTTTTTTTTCTCTAATTCTAGTTGTCTAGCCATCATGACCTTTATGCATCTTTGAATCAATTATTTAAAAAATGTGAATTAAATGTAGGTACGTCCAGCTTCAGACAATAAATGGTTCATCGTATTAATTTATTTAGTCCTAGCTTGTTAGGATGGAAAAGTGATATGCCAACACATTGTGTTATTTTGAGTTTTGCCTTCTCTTCACAACAATTATACAGGCATTTGATGTGACTCTCGAAAGTTTGTTTTTCGGTGTCTATTAATGATGCGCCTATATTAACCAGTATTTCAGTGGATGTATTTTCACCAGTAACGTAAATAAACAACGCAACTAATCTGACTATACCAGTAATACCCAAACGTTTTAAGTGTATAGGACAAGAAAGAGTGACTGAGTAGTTTGCTTAGTCTCTGCATATTTCTTCTCGGGTATATATAACCGGGTGGAAGTACCCAGGGAAGCATCAAACAAACTCTAAATCTTCAGATCGTCAACAGAATGTGACATTTCGATGTAAAATGACCTGTTTAAATGTGTGCCATATTCAGCACGTTGAGTATAATCCAATACACCAATGTTGCATTTCAAAAAAATATTAAGAACACTACTTCTTAAATTTTTCCATTATAAGTAAATCAGAGGAGTCAGCTGTTTCGTAGGGTCGATCAAACTATTCCATCAGTTAAATTCGTTCTTTGTGTAGATGAAAATATATATTTCTTCTAAATGTATTATGACCAAACAAATATATATATAATTATCATTCATTACACGCTTCGCTTCACCTATCTGATTCAGATGTGTATATTTGTTTTAACACATTTATATATGCATAGCATGTTTGTAAATAAATAAATATTGTTTAAACTAAAGCATACAAGATAAAGCAATGAGCTATTTTCAGTGTGTTAAATAACATACTACTTAGAAGTCAAAATGAGCTTCCAAATGTTTTTAATTCATACATATATTTATTATATACATTATGGATTCCATTCCAGCACCTTATCACATGGTATATCATTGGCAGAATAATTCTTCATGTCCATGATAGATACATTTAACGCTTTTGTACAGTTGACGCAATACCTACATGGCTTGAGAAAAAAGTGCCTGTATTTTTTGATAAGCCGGATTAAAAAACTAGTTAATAACTCGTTTTCGCAGGGTGTTTTCCCACGATCCATGAAAGCTGCCCTTATAAAACCTTAAATAAACAGTTTGGGTTGTACATTTCTAGACAAGAACATACCTGTTATACAAATGGCATTTGAGTTTCATCTAAGCAAAAATATTTAATACATACGAATGTTACAGAATCACGACAGCCTGCATATAAATAGTCAAAGCTTTTCTTCGGTTGCAGATAATGATGATCCATATTCTACAGTATTATTTGTGCAAAATGTAGGCTAAATGGGCCGTTTAGTTCCGGTGAAAAATTACAATATGATGTCAATTGATCAAGGTACGCTAGCATTAGTTTTTTCTTCTGAAGATATCTGCTGTATTTAATAGATTGTGATCATGCTGGACTTTTCTCTAGGCTGAAGGACATATTCGAGTTGCCAGGTAAAACACTTGAATCATTTCGATCCTATCAGGAACAACGCTTCCAGAGAGTTTCCGCTTATGATATTTTATCTGATTTTCAGTTTTGTGTTATCTGGTGTATCACGTGTTCAGTAATTGAACCCCTGAATTTGATAATGCTTACCAATCCTCTTTAGACCAGTGAACAACAATATGGCGTTACATATTAGTGGTATGTTGATAACGTACAGCTTTATATTTCACCGGTTCCTGACAATAATTTAAATTTATCCTCTCACTTGAATAATTTAGAACATTATATTGCTGATATTCGGCTATGGATAACTCTAGAAGTAAATGATATTAAATTTTGTTTTATGTATTTAATATCATCACAATTTGCTAAATCCCTAAAACACAATGGGTCAATAACTCTCGGAGTATTTTTGAGAAATGTAATACCATGAATGCACAGGTCAAATCTGTATTACAAGCTATCTCCTAACATCTTAAGAATATTCACTGCTTAAAGGCATTCATGACACAAGAAGCCCTTGTATATGTGGTATAACACTTTTCTACATTTCAAAGAGACTATTATAACTCCCTGTTGTGTGGCATATTTCATTTTAAGAGTAATCATCTTCAGCGAATTCAGAATAATGCAGCTGGCATAGCGATAAATACTTCTAACTATGATAATATCACACCAATTTTTCAAATCCTACATTTGATACACGTTAGAGAGTTAATCCAGCAAATGTCAGCAGACCCCTATTAGAAAGGTTTATTGTGCATATACTGTGAAATAAAACTGAACTGAAATATTTCGTCAAGTTTCTTATGATAAAGCCTAAGTAATATAAACATGGACTGTGCTGCGTTTTCACTCCATCAACCTAATCCAGTCACGTTCATCAAAAATGTGTTGTCTTCTCATTTACGCATAACCTGTATTTAATTATTAAATTTTGCGTTAGAAAATACGTTATGTCTGTAGAATCTTTTAAATAAGTAGAATAATTCACTGAATATTTTGACTACTAAGTTCAATGTACAACATTACATTATTTTACTGGCCATGATAATAGAAAAAGCAAACAAATAAAATACGTACAACATAAAAGTTGCTTCACACATGAAGTAAACCATGGTGATTGTTTTGTAATACTTAATGTATATTGCAAATATTTCCCCAAACAAAGGTTACTGGAATATTATAAAACCCTATTTTATACGGGATTTAATAAAAACAGATTTCTTTCATACTTTTCATTACGAGACTGAAATCACTAAAAATATCATTTATTCCGGATATTTTGGTAAACATGCAGACATAAGAATAATCTCACATATATTCCCAAATAAATTCCTACCCCAAACAAAATATTATATTCAACTTAGTTTTAATGTGATAACTCTGATGAATATGAAAACTGCATGTAGCTATGTCTATTTATCTGCACAATGATGACAATAGGCAGAACGGCCTATACCTCGTGGAATATGATGATTCAGGAGTAAATAATGTTACGAATCTGCCGCTACAATAGTTATATTGACATCCTTGATGTATTTTCACTTGTCACAACTTCATTGTTCGAAGTGTTTCCTTGAATTATAGCGACAACAATGCATGGCACTAAGATAAACATATAGATGCATGAACTTATTTAATTCCCTGCCATGTCTTAAATACATCGATTTATGTAAGTTTCAGAGCCTTTTACATACTATATGTGAAAAGGGTACCGTTGTAACAACAGTGCCCACCCCAATATTATATCATTAATCATTCTGTTTTTGTTCATACAAACCTAGTGAAAGTGATCCGTTTGTAGAACCAAAGGTCATCCATAGCTCTAGCACAATGAACCTGCAACTATGCTACACCGAGTCCGATGTTTGCTGCATCCACTTGCATCACAAATTGTGTTTCAAATTCAGGCAACTGTAATACTGGTTGCTATGATTATAATTGCTTTAGCTTATCAAATGCAACACACACCACCTCTATATATACTTGCCTCGTTTTAGTATATACTAAAATGTCATCAATATAACTACTGAAATTAGTCATACCATGTAAAAGCTTGCGCACCATTCCGCTAAAGATTGTTGCTGAATTAACGAGTTCAAAGGTATACGTTTAAAATGGAAGCAAACTTTGTGAAGGCTCTGAAATGCTGTTCTACTGCGATCTTTCACACAAATACCTATTTGCAAATATCAATTTTGACAAAAACCTTTCCCCTTTGAGGTTTGCATAGTCCTGAGCGATAGTCCTGAGAAGATCGATGGGAAAAAATCCGTTTTCTTCACAAGAAGAATCGGAATAGAATATTACGATTTTGATTTCTGAATCAAATTGAGTTGTAAAATTTTAGTACCTTTACCATTGATAACATGTCTAACACTAAATAGCAAAGAATATTGACCGTATATATTCCTAATTAGTCAGCTCAATTCTTTATCCAGGATTATCTGAACATATATCTTTGTACAAAAACCAATTATACAAAATATCACCATTCTGCTTTTACTGAAAAGTATCAGAATTATGTGTTTTCATGGCCCACATGAAACAAATGATGTTATCATTTTTTTAATATCTACAGTACATTCATTTTCATCACAATTTACTTAATTCATTACAGCACCAATATTCTGCAGTATAGCGCCAAATATGTTTCTTATCACCGTCTGTTTGGTTCCTGCTAAAATGTTGCTTTAACATATTTGCATGAAATGTTCTAGTTGTGCTATTCAGATGTATCCCATTGTCATGAGGATTTACATTCTACGATATTGACTGCCCCTTTCCACTGGAGTAGTAATGTATTATTGTAAATGGGCAACAATAATAAAACCTTTTGATACCAACGTTCACGTGCTTTCCGATTGTAAAATGTATTGTACAGACTTTAACCTTTTATAATTCTACCCACGCTTTTCAGTTCACATTTGTTCTATGCGATTTCATAATTCAAAGACATATTCAAAACTAGAATTTACCTAATTGGCATCACTTTCATTTGTCTAACAGTGTTTCAAAATTTGCATGGGATTCCTAACAACTTTGCCATAATGCAGTTAAAACGGTTAATATCCTGTGCTGTTATGATGCAAACAATTAAGGTGTTAAATACATATCCCAGTCTTTGGGTTTCTCTACTGTCAATCGATTCCGCTTTTTGTTTAGAATCCCACTCATTTGTTCCACAAGACCAATGCAGCTTGGGTGATATGGAGTAGAAGAAATTATTTTTATAGATACTAATCAACTTACTTCTTTCATCATTGCAGAGGTGAACTGGTTTCTCATTTCAGACAGTGCTTCTCCAGCAACACCTACCCTACAATACATTGCAACTAATGGTTCAGCTAGATCGTCTGTATATATTTGCTTAAGTTTGGCTGTATCCGGATATTCGGTAGCTTAGTCCACGATTGTAAATATATAACAATTACCACATTCACATTTCGGATATAGAGTTTCAATTTCTGGCAAGTATCACTTTACCCACACTAATATCTGATATCATTATTCATGCCAGGATAAAAATCATAGCTATACTCTATGCATAGTTTTCTTTAATCAAGTATACCTGGTAGGATGCCATCATGAGCAACAGTCATCACTTGGCCACGAAGCATATGGGGAACTACTAGTTGTTTTAATGTAAGCCCTCCTTTCAACTTAGGGGATTGAAAGAAGGTTATAATATACCATTATCCATATTAAACCAGTTCACACTCTTGCGTATTCGTTCTTTGCAAACAGGCACTACTTATAAACCCAATCTGTAATAAACTGCCACATGCCAACTTTATTTCGGCATTACAGATACATTCCCAAATTGGCGTTTTAGCGACCATATGTGCTGACCTATGCGAAGGCCACCCCTTCTTTGATTTCTCACAGTCACCTGACGTACCTTTACTCGGTTTTACTTTACCATTTAAGCCAGCTGGTGCAACTTCCTTAGACCGACAGTCTCCAGCTAAATGACCTACCATGTGATACAGGTAGCAAGTAGGTTTCTGACAAGGTCAAGTTATATTTGGAACATTAAGACATTCTAGAGATTTGAGACCATAATAGATTTACACTCGTTTTGTATATTTAAAACAATTAGCCACAACACATGAACGCATGATGTTGAACGAGGGAAGGGTATTTTGTTTGTTATTGTATGGCTTCATATTATATCAAAATCTTCCCCATGGGCACCCGAATACTGTTCAGCCTTTTTCGCCAGTTTGTTCAATTCTCTTGTTGGCTTTTCTTTGAGATATGCAACCAACTCACTATTGCAGTTATAGCGAAACTAGTGTCTAGGATAATACAAATTGAGAAGGCGTTTCACCTTCTTTAGTATTACCTTTTTGAAATCTTACCCGAAACCTATTTCATTTAATTAAAACCGCTTTAATAATGCCTCATTTATAATGTCATAGACCAATGCATCTTCACTGGGAATTCAAGAATATACATTCAATGCACAAACACTCAAATGATCACTGCTGTTCAAAGATCAATAATTTTCATCCCATTTCTGCCACTTTGCAAACAGTTCATAATGCTGTAGACATCAATTCTTAATATCTATCCTAGGTTTGATTTCTGGCAACATTGGCACGTTTACCCTTTTACCTGACTAATCACCTACCTGACTCAGATTGTGTACTCCCAATTTGCATCTTAGCTTCCAGTTCAGGTTCTAACATTTTTAACTCATACTCACGAATCTCGCTTTGTTCTGGTTATTGTGACTTTTCTCATTATGTTTCTATTTTCTATCTTTCTATGTCTGCTTTGTGTTGCTACCCTTCCCGTTCTTCTTGCAGTCTATCCAACTGAGATGTAATTCTCTACCTCCATAACTCAGATTCACAGTCAATTGTCGTATTACCTCACACGTTGTCAGGCTATGTTAATGACCACCAATATTACACTAATAGTAAGCTATAAATACTAATTTTTTATAACTATGCTATCTATTCACTTTAGGTTACTAATCAAGCATACTTTTTTGACTGTGCCATATAAATGCACTAATACTCTAAATATATATGATGCAACCAGTAGTATCCTGTAAACCTCAAATATGATTCCATGTAATCTTATTTCTTTGTGATTAAAGGCCAAGTGTAAGAGACAATGTTTATCACTAACGTCATCAATTCCAGACTAATTCTTTAAACAACTTTAATAACCACAATAACTCTCAAGTCAAACTAACCATCTTTTTCTGCAACTTAAATAATTAATCATACACCCTTAATTAAACATTTCCATTTCTACTGAATCCACATAGTAAAAACAGTATAAAGTCACTGTCATTGTCGCCGTCACATAAAACTTAATACTCGTATATTAATTTGCTTGTTTACCTACGGCAACCATATTTAAATTAACATACTACAATCTGTATATGTAAAATTGTGAATTTTGAAACGTTCATAAATATTATTTATGACAGGCAGACTAGAGCTAGTCTTGAATGCAATAGTACAGAACTGGATACAACTTGACCTAGGAAAGATAATTAAATTCCGACATTCTACTAAGGTGTATGTTATATTCAACTAAGATTCGATGCAGTGTTTATATTCATGAATCATGGAACAGTCATTTAAATGTTGGCTCACTCGACTAAACACTTAAAGACGCAACCCCAAAACCCAAATAATGCGCGGAATGTATACTTCTAGATCAACTTATCTTAGAATGCGCATACCTAAAAACATACAGTCTCCCAGCATAGAAAACAGAACATCTCAACGACAGCATATTATGCTTTATGATATTTGTTGTCAAATACGTCACAAGAACACCAATCCAATAAATACTATAACCTACTCTTCACAATCAGATAGGGTGTAAAAGTACTAAAATCGAATTTTGGTTAATGAAATTGAAATGCAAAATTTAACAAAAACTTGTAGATGTAGCCATCTGTAATGATGATGTTTTTAGAAATTTAACACTAACCCGCATCATAATCTCCATACCAGGTATATTATATTTATGGTGTGTTTCAGAAACATTCAAGTAATGATACACATGAAACGAAAGATGTCATGGTTAGAGCCCTATTCTTGATATCAGGTTTTTTCCAGTATATTACTTATCAGAAAACTAGTCTATAATAAAATATAAACTTAAACAAAGAATGCACACACGCATGTGTGTACACGTATGCACACCACACACACACACACACACACACACACACACACACACACACACACACACACACACACACACACACACTCCAAAACACGCACACTCACACACAAAACAGATACAAACACACACACACACACACACACACATGTACACGCACACTCACACTACCCTGCGAACTCACAGTAGTATAAAGACAGTTACACACTTGAATTTTATTTGCAATAATACACTTATGTTCTCATGTACGAGCTCACATAATTGTTAAAAAAACTCTTTCAAATTTATTTTAAATCTATTTACTATCTGCAAAATGTGCAATCAAATATGCCATTGCTTAAATATTACGAACACTGTCACCCAAAAATAATATCGCATAATGGAGGATATCGATAAGTCTTCTTCAAAGATTATATATTTATAAACATTATTATTCTGTAATAAATTATTTGCAGGTGTAGCTGAAAACTCTTCTCTTCTAAATATGCTTTTAACTTATTAAAAAAGCACAAACTAGATTTCATTAATAAAAATTAAAAAAAAAAACCCCCGGAAGTTATCATAAATCCAATTGTTTTATGCCATACAGGTCTTATAAAGCTAGAAGAGTATGTTGTGGAAAGTGTGAAATGTGCAGATCATGCAGATTTACCTTTAAACCATTATTAACCTGAAATAGTAATTATAGATATCTCGCTTAATAGGATAATTGATGCATGAAATATGCATAACAAACCTTTAGCACTAGCTTAATTACTTTACTGGATCATATATTCATCTTAAACTGTAACAGTTATTGCTAAGAATGGTTGAAGTATTACAATTAAACAGAAACACATTTGTGTTAGTATATTGCTTATATATCAACATAATTATGATGCATGTTTTTGAAATTATAATGATCAAATAATATGTATAATTCTTTAGGCCAAAGTCCAGAAATACGTTGCAAAATACATCTTCCTATGATTTCAGATGACATTCATATAGTGAAATATGAGTTGATTAAAAATTTAAATTGCATTATACAAACACGACAATATAGCAGTTTAGAATGTATGCAAGCCAAAACGGTAACCTCTTCTACACATAATAGAATTTCTTATGAATATAGTGAATAAACGCATTTAAAAAATATCAATTTGCAAATATCGCGAATACTTACAAGTAATGCATATCATAACACAAATAATATACAGGTGTCACACAAATATAAAACTCAACGAGTTTCCAATATTTATAACAGTATTTTATATATATCCATCTAGAAAAAGGCATTTTACAAAATTAGTACATTATCGGTGAAATCGTAAATTATTTTGTTCTGCGAAAAGTCTAATAATCGTAATTAAAGGAGATAGTAGTTACAACTTGTAACAGTTAATGCTATATAAAGTTACATTTTTACATATCATTGATTACTGGTGATCGCAAAAACTAAACTTGATATGATTAAATATTGATTGTGTACCTATTATAAAACAAAGTACTGCAAATATTTTATTTTAGGGAAATACAATTAATGCTATGAAGTCATCTTGAAACAATATGTTTTATTAATTAATTTATTTCACTACATTTTCAATAAATATTCAACTCTAGATTAGCCATGCGAATTGTCGTGCTGAATATTACAAATATTTATGTATCTGTAGTTTTTGTTTTGTAAAAAAGCTCTGCTTCTCAAGTGAGAAATGCTAATTATATTTATTTTCAGAGTATATTTGTATTTTGTTAATTCAATTACAAATAAATTTGCTAATAAAAAAAGGAAAATACTCTGATCAAAGCTGATTACCATAAATAAATGTATCACAATTAAATATAAATCTAGCCAAACCAATTAAATAGAAAATGTTTAAAAATATACGATGCTTATAAAATTAACTGATTTGATGTTTTACATAGACGCAGCAGTTGCATCAGTATTATTAATATTATTTTTATTATTATTATTATTGATATTATTATTATAAGTAGTAGTAGTAGTAGCAGTGGTAGTAGTAATAGTAGTAGTAGAAGTCGTAGTGGTAGTGGCAGTAGTAGTAGAAGTAGTATAAGTTGTAATAGTAGAAGTAGTAGTCGTAGTAGTAGAAGTAGTTGTAGAAATAGAAGGGGTAGTAGTTGGTGTTGTAAAAGTAGTATATGAAGTCATACCAACTGCATTAATAATGTTAGTAGTTGGTGTTCTAGGAGTTGCAGTAATGATAATAGTGGTTATAGAATTTGTCATTTGTAGTGTGCTTAATAATTCCAGATTTTCGACTTTAAGTTTACTTACCAGTTTTAATTAGGTTGGAACCGTACATCGTAATAATATTGGGAAAAACGGTTGTTTATCAGTTAATTGTAAACATGCAATAAATGCCATTACAATTAATATATCAATTATGTATATATCAATATGTATATATATATATATATATATATATATATATATATATATATTAGGAAAATATAGACACAAATTAGTCATGAATCATAGGTGATATCATGAAAATATTATGTTTTAAAATATAGATTGTGCTTGTCTATTATTTGCTGTTTATTTAATTGATTTGTTTTATTTGCTTTTCAGGTATACTAGAGATAGCTTAGGCATTTAGTAATGGAAACAGTTATACATGTGGTGTCGCTACTGCCAGACGTTCATATTCTGTGTTTTGTCTCTCTATTGGTCCAGGTACAAGAAGATTTCCAAGATGTGCATATTCTTGAATGCCAGCATCAGCCTGGAAATAATAGAAGTTGAAATGTTGGCTACGATATTATGTTAATTAACAAGTCATGGGTAGATATTATATGTAGCTCAAAAATGGCAATGACCTGCGTACTATAATCTTTCTTCTCTTTGGAACTTACCTGTCCACTAGTTGAAGTTGGCATCGTCTGTTGTCCATTGGCTGAGTTATCTTGTTTAGGTCTTATACACGAATTCACTGAAATATATTCATAAGCAACTTATAAAAAAACAATATTTTTGTCGTATTACGTGACAAAGAGGTTTACTTACATATATTTCTCTTCTCTTCTTCGTGAGAGAAAACCGTTCTGATTTCTTCATAAAGAGGTGCGACATTGACATAATCTGCAAAGCTGCAAACAATACACATTATCGTCATTCTCAGATATGTCATATTTGGTCGAAGTGATATCAAAATATTACCAAGAACTCTTGCCCATTTATGAAATGACATTATATATACCAGTATTGGCCCGACTTGTCCATTCCTTCTGTAATTACACAAATACAAATATGTATTATTAATAACTCTATACCAGAGATTTAAGTCTATCGTAGAAACAAATACAAGTCCTGCCTATTACCTAGTTTAAGGTTCATGAGCGCGCTCGTGTGTGTTTGTGTGTATGTATGTATATATGTGTATGTATGTATGTATATATATATATATATATATATATATATATATATATATATATATATATATATATTTATTTTTTATTTATTTATTCATGTCTGAAGTGTGCTCATATATCTTAGAACAAAACAATTATTTGGATCATTAAATATGAAAAACACTAATAAAATCATAAACGATGGCATTTAAAGTTACCTTCACGAAATGTGTCTCTTTTATGGTATTCGTTTCCTTCTTTTCGATCAGCAGTGTCACTGTATATATATATATATATATATATATATTATATATATATATATATATATATATATATATATATATATAAGTCTACCATATAGAGTAATAACATGTATTCATTACGAAAGTCAATCATAATAGCTTTGAACACTGTGATCAAATTATCGTTGCTTCGTTTTATAATACATCATTTTTTTCAACCATCAACTGGTCTTACCTCTCTTTAGCACTGGCTACTGCAAAGTAAACAATTACAGACTTATCACAACAAGCAAGAACAAAAAAAAGTTAGATTGTGTGCAGAATAGACAAAACAAAATCTACAAATTAAATTACACTAACAACCCAAGAAAAACAATTGCAATAATCTTAGATAGGTTTAGTTTTTTCGTCTATATGTGATTTAGAGCTATATTTAATATATTAATTATCAAACCATTGTGACAAAAAAACAAGCAATCACACACACACACACACACACACACACACATACACAAACACATACAAAACACACACACACACACATATATATATATATATATCAACAAATTCATACCAACACACATATTAACCGAAACACACACACACGCGCACATACACACACACACACACACACTCACAAATACACAAACACACACACACACATACATACAAACCCATATATATATATATCGTTGGGATGTTTTCAAAACACCGGGTTACGTAAGTTCACAAGTAGAACAAGTAGAACAAAGAGATTAAAATAGCACCCATCCTTTGTTAAAAAGAACTAAATGATTAAGTGCGTGGCTTCCTATTGAAGTGTAAAACCTCATGTGTATCAGAACATCTCATGAGCAATCATGAGCAAGTAAATCATGTTGCTATTGGGTTGAGTCGTTTAAGTACTATTAATCTGAATTTATTCTGATTTATGCTTATATTATTCATACATTATTCATACTGTGTATTAATATTTTATTTCTCCATTTTAGGTTTAATCTTTCTTGGCCGTAGTGTTCGACACAAAGCCTGGTTTTGTTTTAATCATAGTTTCTTTTTTTTATATTTAGATTATCCTCTTCTGGATTATTTTAGAAATTTGTTTTTTTCTTCTTTCATTTTTCTCTAATTTTACCGGTAATTAAGACTTAAATTAAATATTTAAAAAAAAATCAGTTTGAGTAATGTTGTTTGAATAGTTAACCTGTGCCTGGCCTAACTATCTATACACACAAAACACACACACACACACACAACACACACACACAAAACACACACACAAACCCAATAAAATATATATATATATATATATATATATATATATATATATATATATATCATATATATCAACATATATACAAACACACACATACACCAAAACACACACACACACACATACACACACATACACACACACAACACACACAAACACACACACACACACACACACAATACATACAAACCCATATATATATATATATATATATATATATATATATATATATATATATATATATACATATACAAACAAACAAATCAACACAACAACATACACACATATACAATAACACACTCACACATCACACAGACACACAAACACAACATATCAATACATATATATATATATATATATATATATATATATATATATATATATATATATATATATATATATATATATATATATATATATATATATATATATATATATATACATAATAATAATATATATATATATATATATATATATATATATATATATATATATATATATATATATATATATATATGCATAATACTAATATATATAATATATTGTAAACGTATCACTTAAAAAACAAACATCTAAAGGTATTATGCATACTATCATAGAACTAGGTGTTAGAGGCCTAATAATATTATTTCTGAATTATATTTACATTTATGAAGTATTCTTCGTTTCCACAATATGATAAAAGTAATGACCACCGCAACAGCCGAGACTATGGCAATGACTGCACCCACTATGACTCCAATA
Organism: Paralvinella palmiformis; assembly: GCA_025642065.1. Classification (NCBI taxonomy): domain Eukaryota; kingdom Metazoa; phylum Annelida; class Polychaeta; order Terebellida; family Alvinellidae; genus Paralvinella; species Paralvinella palmiformis. Next base: position 57,458 of record JAODUP010001367.1, on the reverse strand, counting down.
TTGTCTGTTTATGAGAATTGAAACACACATAAAATATTACATCCAATTATCCTGTCATTTATCGGTTGTCAAGACCGATCGATATGTGTCTGTCTGTCTATTTGTCCATTCATCTGTTAGTCTCTCCGTCCGTCAATCTCATCGTCTTTCCGTCGGGCTTCCATCTATCCATCCATTAATCAATCCATCCATCAATCCTTCAATTCTTTTATTCATCCAACAATCCATTTATTCATATATCTAACTATGAAACCTAAACTTAGCCGAGCGTCAAACTAAGAAATAAACAGAACAAACGAAGTAGGAATCGAAACTCTCAAATGTATTGCCTTACTTCCAGTTATATCAACAACTATGCTATGCGCATCCTGGTACAACATGTACTCTCCGTCATACATCCAGAATGAAAAGATAAACTCTGTAAATTTTGAATCGGCTAATGGCACATTAACGGAAAAGTCGTGTACATCTGGATCATATGACGACTTCAGATGTTGTTTGGTTGGCACTGTGATGTTAGCTTTATTACAGATGTTAGTGTCCATAACACAGTTCTCTTCCAGGATATGTGACAGAGAACCAGATATTATAAAGTGTATCTCAGCTCTACCTTCGACGATTGAAATTTCTGGATCTTTAGTAAAGACGGCTTTTACTGCAACGATAAGCCAAAGACAACAAAATATAGGAACAGATGATTGTTTTGTCAAACATATGTATGGATAAAACATGGAATATATAAAGGAGGACGGACTTTCCAGAGAAATGACCTGATATGAGCAGATTATTAATGAATTATGAAACCTTTCACAAATCCATGAAGCAATAATATTTTACCGATAAGCCATGTAGTCAGCTTTAGAGTGGACTACAAGATGTATTGGTGCAGCACTCTTTGAATTTAAGGAAGAGGTTAAACACGTTAGAGAAGATATTCAATGTTTGTTGTTAAAAGGGTGAAGTGTTGATGGGATATTTACCTAATGTACTAAATCGGGCCATCTCTCCATAAGTAAATGAACCTCCTTGAAAGTCGTTTTCAGCTTTTATCCTAATATTGTATGTGTCATTTGACTGGACAGTAATATAATCTACTAAGGTATACGCCACTATATCTCCTTTACTGACTTCTGGATCAGTTTCTATTCTAGTTTCATACTCGATATTATCTCTTTCACCTTGGTAAAGTACAGTAAATCTCTGCTCAAAGCCTCCATTAAACCCAGCAGTCCAGTTAATTTGAATACTAACAGATGTTATGTCCATGAGACGAGGTGCTGATGGCGATATTGGTGGACCTTTAATTGAAATCATGATATGGTCACTAAATCATTTTAACATATTCATTAAAGAAAGTAAATATTTCACCTAATTCACAAATACATGAACATGTACTTACCTATTGGCGCAACAGTTAGTGTAACAGGGGTCATGTTTCCATAGGTATTCCCAGCCACAAGACTATAGTTACCATAGTTAATAGTTTGAGTATCAGTTATTATCAGATTAACTACTATAGTAAGACGCTCTTCTCCGGGATGTACAGAAACATTAACATTATCTGGCATATTGTCATATAGATTTCCATTATAATCTACAAATGACCAGCTTTGTGATGTTACTAATGGGTAAGGATTACTGATTATACCAACTTCTAACGTGTAATTGTCACCGAGAGCTACACCTTGTACACAACATTCGGGCAATTGATAAGCCTTACGAGGTGCACCTATGAACAATATAATAAGACAATATCTGAGGAACAAAATAATATTTGCCTTTCTGAATAAATGACAAGAATACATATAACACATGTATGAATGATAAATGAAGCAAAACTACTTACACTTAATGTCAATGTAAACTGGACTTTTCATTATATAATGTTCATCGGGTATATCATTCTTAGCTGTAAACATATATTCTCCTGTGTCCAAACAATGAACAATGAAAAACTGATATTCTGCTTTGCTTGCATCATTCCATATAAACAGTGTTTTGCTGTCCGTTATGTTATAAAGCTTAATATCAGAAAGAGGGTTACTAGTCACAAAACAGCTTAATGTCACATTGTCTTTTTCGACAATCTCAGAACTGTTGGAAGTGGAGATCGATATTGAAGGTGAAACTGAAATATTAACATATTTTAATAATGATTTAAAACATTTTAATCCAGTTTTTAGCTTTTATTCCATTTCGTAGGCTCGTAATATGTCGATAACAATATATATATATATATATATATATATATATATATATATATATATATATATATATATATATATAATATAATATATATTTCAATAACGACTGCTATTGAGCCGAATATGTTGTTGGCTCAATTACGTTGCTGGCAAGAAACCATCTACTTTTCAAGGTAATGTTTTATTTATCTCTCCAAATTTGTCATATACAGGAATAACTACTAGCATCATACCGGTCATTTTTCTTTAGGTTTATTACCATTGTTTTCTATATATTAACACCATAAATTGTGTTAATCGAAATATAACTTCAATCTGGACTATTTTCAGCACTACATCTGCTATTTACAAATAAGGTATAGTTTATGATACTCCCGACATACACATTATAATCTAAACTAACCATTAACTATTATTATCTGTTCGGCAGCCGTGCTATTTCCTATCACGTTGCCAATTTTACATTTCCAATTACCATCATGCAGGGTAGCGTTAAGGACATCACTGTCTATTATTAGTGTGCTTTGAGTAGAATTTTTCCATTCTGTTGTAGCAGGTTCCAACCAGTAATAGAAGTAAACATCAGGGTTACCATGCTCATCGTCAGGTAACACACAATTAAAGTGTATTCCATCTATCCCTTGTATTACTGTTGTTATGTTTGATGTCAGGAAAATATGTCCTGGAGGATCTGAAGAAGAAGAGAAACAACAAGAAAGAGAAAACGTTAACTGTTACAATATATTTAAATAAAAAGGTAAATTAATTAATTTGTTGATATTAATGTATCAGTGTTTAACCTACAGAGTACAATTAAGGTGGTACTAGTTATTGTGCTTAACCCATCACTAGTTCCACGTTCCTTTGCTAAACATGTAATCAGACTTCCATGATGTTGTCTATTCAGTGGCCCTAATGTAATGTCACTTCCTGTTCCATTGTATATACCAAACCAGTGATATTCCATCTGAGATAGATATCTGTACTCAGGTGGTAAAGACTGTGACTCAGAATAACAAGATAATGGCATGGATGAGTTCTCTTCAACGGGCCTATTGCCACTGATAATTGGCGTTGTGGATATCTGATATATATATATATATATATATATATATATATATATATATATATATATATATATATATATATATTAGACAACGATTCATAAGTAACATTGCCATATTTCATTTCTCAATATAACACAATGAAAGAAGTGAATAGCCCATATGCCTTTTTTGATCTATCGTTATAGCATTTAGATGATTATATTAATATAACAGTACTATAACATAGTGGCTGCAAATTAGTTAATTTAAATTTAAATTTAATTTAATTTAATTTAATTTTAAGAACTATTTATTTACTTGTAACGTATGTTGATAAACTTACGATAAACATAAAGCGTGGCGTTGCTGTTATTTATCTGTGAAGTGTCTGAACATTGTATTGTAAGTAGATACAATATCTGCTAGCGTTGTTGACAGATATGTTTTTCAAAATAAATCCTACACGATCTCCTTGATCAACACATGACAGGTTTGGGTCGCCTGTTATGCGGTTACAGCCAAATATGGTATATGTTAGAATAGGTGTTGTTGCTAAGTTATCTTTATGAATATTCATGAGTGAATAATCAACTGATACATCAAACGGCTTAGACAAGTTCCAGAGGAAGGTGACGTCTTTTGTTTCTTCTTTCATCACGACGCCTGGTGTTCCAGTAAAAGTGGTATTGCCTGCGGAATTTAAATACTTATTTTAATCAGTTTTATACTTAATTTAAATTCAAGGTGAGATTTATATATGTTACAGCTAATCTGTATAATCAGGTAATATATATTTTACTTGCAAGTTTCAGGTAATACGTATATAGCTAACAGATAGCGTGCACACACATACACCACACTCGCGCGTACGCATACTTACGCTCGTGCGTACGCCGATACACACACAAACATACCAACACACCATTTATCTCTCACGCATACATAAACTCACACATACACACACCACCTTATTATAAAAACTGACAAATACACAAGAACATATACACATATATAAACGAACACACGATCTGATAAACATGCGCACACACACTAACAGAAACAAACACACATAACTACTTTTTTGAACACACATACATATTCATATGCACAAACACAGACATCACATACACACACGCACACACACACACCACTGACAACACACACACACACATATGCACTTACACACACATACATACACATACGCACAAACACAAATACACACATACATACAAAACACACACAACACACACACAACACACATAATAAACATATATTTATCATAACTACAATTATATTCTTATATTTCATTATATTAGAAATTACAATTATCAATAGAGTGATTAATTAATCACCGAAATATATATTATAAAACTTACGATAAACATAAAGCAGGGCGTTGCAGTTATTGATATATGAAGAATCTGAAATATTGTAATGTCAAGCCAATACAATATCTGCTAGCGTTGTTGACAGATATATTTTCCAATATAAATCCAACACGATCTCCTTGATCAACACATGATAGGTTTGGGTCGCCTGTTATACGGTTACAGCCAAATATGGTATATGTTAGAATAGGTGTTGTTGCTAGGTTATCTTTATGAATATTCATGAGTGAATAATCAACTGATACATCAAACGGCTTAGACAAGTTCCAGAGGAAGGTGACGTCTTTTTTCTCTTCTTTCATCACGACGCCTGGTGTTCCAGTAAAAGCGGTATTGCCTGCGGAATTTAAATACTTATTTTAATATGTTTTATACTTAATTTATATTCTAGACTTTATGTACATACTTATAATACCTACACATGCTAAAGATGTCAACGGACAAGATGAATAATACTTGATATATCACACACATCTGTAGATGTCTTTGAAAACACTGAAAAAAGGAAATTATATTTGTAATTAATTCCCATATTACTTTTAAAAATTGCTAACACTCACAGATGAACAACCAATTGCACATATTTATATTTTGGTTTCACTAGATAAACATAAAACCAGAGATATCCCACAATGATTCGGTGAGAAACCCACTGACTCTTCTAACAAATTATTATCTATCTGACTGATTAATTGACTGAGTAACTCTTTGAGATTGTGATTTATTGAATATCATAATAACTGACTGTTTAACTAAGTAACTGACATAATAATTGATTCGCTCACTGTCTCACTGTCTCACTCACTCACTCATCCACTCAATGATTGACTGATTGAGTATTTCACTGACTTAATGATTTATTGATACACTTAAAAGCTGGTTCACTGATTCACTGACTGGGTGGCATATATATATATATATATATGAGTATTTGTTTCTGTGATTGTGTGTGCAAGTGCACATACACATATTCATTGAATTGTACAGCATCGTCGCTGATCACATCTAGAAGATGTGGCTGAGGAAGCGGTGCCTAGGGAATCATATACAAATATCACATGCAAATACAAATAACTTCATCCACACAAAGAGAGAGGATAAGAGAGGAAAATAAAGTTAGAGGACGAGTAATTACGTTCTTTGTCATTCAGGAAAATTAAACTAATATTCAGTACTACCATCTTCGAACGAAAATATGAACAAATGCTGATGGACTAATATGAGTGAAAGGATGTGATGATATATGAATGTTTTTGTGTAAAGGTTATGTGTGTGAAAGATATACATAGGATTGATTGAAGTTCTGAATTTGAAAAGTACAGTATATATATATATATATATATATATATATATATATATATATATATATATATATATATATATTATATCATATCATACCTGAAATGTGTACATCACTGACCGACTTATGGCATTCGGTGATAGGATTATTCCTAAATTATCCAATTTATCATCAGATATTCCAATGTTAGCCTAGTACTACAGACTGTTTGTAAATATGTATGCTTTACAGTTATCACAAATTATGTCTTAAATAACTAATAATTAACATTACAACGTGACCAAAAACTAAATATGGCCATTTAACACATCTCATATGTTAATCTGTAATGCTCCTTACGCTATAGTAACGGGGTTGAAGTCTCGTGCTTCAGAGTTGATTACGCCTTTATCTAAGATAAACATTTAGGTCAAGTTAGTTACAAACTCTTTATTATCAGGTGTTGTGATCAAGTAGCTCATTCACATTTAATATGGTAGTATGCAAACTTTACTATAAGGTAACGTACCTCACGGCTGCAGATCATGTGTCTGTCTGACTTAATATACGAACTTACTTGTCAACATGAATACTAGCCTTCTTGTATAATTAGTATAGAAATGTATACATTATTCCGAATATTGGATACTATTTTGTATCTGCGGTGATAAACGAACTGCCAAGATGTATATCAGCTATGCATCAAATAACTTAGAATATAACTTATATGAAAGTTAATATTCATAAATCGGTATCGCTGCTTATATGTGGGGAAGCGTTAGTACGAACGTACAGGTTACTGGTAATATTACCTTGTCAAATGATTAGCATAAGTCAACTCTTTGTATGCTGAAGGTAAACATATCTTCTTGTTGGAAATTATCTGAATACTATTCATGATCCGGTGGCTGTTTTATACTGATTAGTAGTAATTGGGGAAATGTTGGTATAAAGCCTTCTTCCGACTATGAGAGAGGCAGTTTCTGACATGCAGGGAGTCACAATGCAATACACAATCTTGATTTTCCATGTTGCACTAAAGAACATAGCCCATTTGAACTGAAATCGTCATATCTTCAACCAGGTGATTAAGTGGGTACAATGTTATCATATTTCTTTACTTGCTGCACCGTTTCAGTGAATGATCATTTGCTATTGTAATGTTTTAGTTGATAATGCTACATCTTGGAAATGAATTCAGAGAAACTTAAACTTGAGCGAGTACTTATACATGTCTATACTATACTTGGACATCTTATTGTATGAAAAGTAGACTTGCACGTCTTGTGTTTATTTTTAATTACTTCCTATAACCAAGTTGTTTTTAAATTATTGCTAAATATTTTGGCAGTGGAAATATTTTTGGTTATAACTTGTAATCTAGTAACCTTATCTTAACCTCAGCAAATCAGTGTACGTCTTGTCTCCCAAATGTTCCAAGCCAATATGGTATGGATCATATATGGATCAACGTGATTATGATGCATCACGGGGATTTAGACAATCCTAGATTGAATTTAAATTTTCCAATACAATACTTCTAGTGAAACTTGCCAACGTTGTAGTAGCCAGTAAATATGAACAGATACATATTAGAAATATGCCAACGCATGATATATATATATATATATATATATATATATATATATATATATAAACACACAAAAACAAACAAATCAAACGTTTCGGTAAATGTAAAGCGTATTGTTAGTTGAATGTAAAATGTACGTAAAATTACAATTGATTTAATCGTTTCTTAACACATTTGAGATACCATAATTACTGTCACTTAAATACTACTTTGTCATCATAATCTACACCAGTCTGATGATCCAGGGAGGTTGGATATTATCTCAAGGTTGTATCATTCATCACTTTCTCACATTATCTTTCCTAGTTCCGTCAGCCAGTAAATATCAAAGTACGAAATAATAATCTTCAAGCAACAACATTAACATGCATAATATATTCCCGCTCTATCTACCTAAATTCCAAATATTGTCTTGAAAGTCCATATATATCATATAATATATATTATATATAAATATATATATATATATATATATATATATATATATATATATATATATGTATGGCCAATGATCTCTTCTATTCTCAGATAAATGGTCTTCCCAACTCTCTTCGTCTGCTGGGTTCAAACTGTGGCGTTACATTTGATGCCCTATATTATCGTCCACTCCAGTGTTTCCCATAAGAACTCGGTTTTTGCTTGTGTATGGTTTATTTTTAATTTTAACTTATTTTATTTCTATAATTATAATGAATTATACTAGAGATCAGTTGCTTGCATTACGACCCTATGGTGGTAATATCATTTGCTTAGTCATGCGCCCACGTACTGGAAAATATCCAAAGCAGACAGGGTCTGATGCAAATAATTTGATCACTGTGTCAATAACACTATATAATGGCACAGCTGCACAAAATGTAAGTATTGGTCTTATTAATTGTCAGTCGATCTGTAATAATTCTGATTAAATATCTTACATGGTACAATAAAAACATACAGGCTGCAAAGAGACACAGAAGGTATTGTGAGCGGCTGTCGATCAGGACCAGTTTGTGTGTTCATTTTGAAATGTTCAAGGTCAGTAAAATTCTTGTTAGAAATACCCTTGCCTCTGCTAAATCTGAATATTATAATAAAACGGTCAAAGCATCCAAGGGAAATCAAAGGACTGTTTTCAGTGTTGTGAATAACGTCTTACATAAAAGTCACACTGTCCTTCCAAATAATATCAACTCAGATAAAGATATGGCCCATTGTTTTAATAACTTCTTCTGTCAAAAATATTAACTATATATAGTGGGTTCCAGTCCAACACCTTATCACAGGGTAAGCCAATGGTAGAAGAGTCCTGGATATACATGATGGATACATTTTAGCCTTTTATAGAGACTGATATCAGAAAGTTGCTGAAAAAGTCATCTAATGCTTTCTGTGCAGTTGACCCTATGCCTTCATGGCTTGTGAAAGATTGTCTGGATGTTCTGATAAACCCAATTACAAATATAGTTAATAAATCATTATCTCTGGCTGTTTCCCAAGATCCATGAAAGCTGCCCTTCTAAAACCACTAATAAAAAACCCCACTATGGACTGTAATATTCTAAACAATTACAGACCTATTTCATATCTTACATTTTTATCTAAAGTTAAAGAAAAGGCAGTTCCTTTCCATCAAAACAAATATTTAATCAATAATAACCTTAATGAATCAGTACAGTCTGCCAATAAAAGTGGTCACAGCATTGAAACACCCTTGGTTAGTGAGCAAAATGATATTATGATGTCAATTGATTAAGGTAAGCCAGTAATACTTGTTCTTCTGGACCTGTCTGCTGCATTTGATAAAGTTGACCATAATTTACTTTTCTCTAGGTTACAAGACATGTTTGGTCTGTCAGGTAAAGTTCTTGAATTGTTTAGATCTCATCTGGAACAACATTCCCTGAGAGTGTCTGTTCATGGTATTTTATCTGACATTCAGTTTTTGTTATCTGGTGTACCACAGGATTCTGTTCTTGGTCCTCTGGTTTTCACAATATTTACCCGTCCTCTTGGGATCATTGCGCATGGATATCGGGTTAAATATCACTTGTATGTTGATGACACACAGCTATATATATCACTGGATCCTGACAATGAGTTAAATTTCTCCTCTTCCTTGAAGAATTTGGAACATTGAATTGCTGATATTCGGCTATGGATGACTCAAAATCTTCTAACACTAAATGATAATAAAAACATATTTTATATTTGGCATCACACATTGTGTTAAATCCCCAAAGACGTCAGCATTACAGATGGGTGCATCTTCGATTACCCCTAATGTGTCAGTAAAAAAATCTAGGCTTATTTTTGACCAATGTATTAACAAGCATGAACATGTCACATCAGTATGCCGAGCTGCCTACTACCATCTTAAGAACATCCACTGTTTAAAAGCATTCTTGACACAAGAAGCATTTGTAACTGTGGTCCATCCCTTTTTTCCATCCTGTATAGAATATTGTAACTCCATGTTATATGGTATATCTGATTATAACATTAATCGCCTTCATCGAATTCAGAATAGTGCAGCTCGCATTGTAACAAATACTAGAAAATATGATCTTATCACCCCAATTCTTCAAAAACTACATTGGCTACCTGTTAGACAGCGTATCCGTTTTAAGATTTTGTTAATAACTTATAAATCTATTAATGATATGGCGCCAGAATACCTGTGTAAACTGGTTTCCATTAGAAAGTCATCCACAAAATTCATGTCATCCAGTCAGATATTATTGCAGGTGCCAGTGTCTCGGCTCAAGTCATATGGTGATTGTGCCTATAGTGTTGCAGCCCCCACTTTGTGGAATAGGTTGCCGGCAAATATTAGAAATGCGTCCTCTCTTCAAACTTTTAAATCTCTTCTAAAAACACACCTATTTAAGGTTGCTTTCACAGATAAATAATTATTATCTTTTAAATCATTACAGGGTTTTACAGATATATTATTTGGGGTATTATTATATTACATATTATTTGTACAGCGCCTTTGAATGACTTCTGCTAGTTAGGGCGCTTTATTAAATATAGATTATTATTATAATTATTTTCATGCGTTTTGAACAGTTTAATAAGCAATGAACAAGACCGTCATTCGGATGTTAATGTTATGAAACAAAGTGAAGGATAAAACAGCCTTTATTTGCATATGTTTCAAGCTAGTTCTTAGTGATAGGTAGCTATCTATGCTACTAATTATGACAACGATACACATAACAATATCCTGGATATAAATAATGATTTTCTAGAACGATATAAATATCTGATTTGTATGTTCAATGTTTATATACGGTGAACCAGATTTTATCTATACGTAAACAGATTTTGTATTGTTTCAGGAAGCATATCTGAAAGCTCTGACCATTAATTTATAGGTTATTGTGAGAGGCTCTTAACATATTTCATTATCAAGTAAATTGATATAGGTTACTTCTTCAGCTATGCGTGTTTATATATACCGTGAACCATCGAATAACGAGAGTCCTGATTATCGAGTAACTCGGAGTACGAGCAAAAATGGCTGTGAACTTTAATATTGCGCGCAAACGGTAATGTGCTGTTTCCTTTGTGGTAACGCGTTAATATTCTTTGTTACACTTTGCGGTCATTTTGTCTTTTGTTTTATTTTTGCATTGATAAACTGTATGTATTGGTCCTAAGAAACAAGCCGCTAAGGAATCCGACCTCAAGAAGTAGATGATAACGCTGGAGATGAAGAAGGAGATAATCGAGAAGTATGATCGAGGTGTGAGCGTTAGTTATCTCTGCCAGATGTATCGCAACTCATCCTGGGCTATGCATACACCAACCATTCACATATTTTGTTCAGTATGATATATCACTTTGTTTTAAATCCTATTTTACTGTGTGTAAACTGTGAAGCAGCCACTGATGATTCCACAATTGACCAAAGGGATATGGATACTGTTTCATACTTTGAGGCTGATGGTAGCAGGGATACCAATTAATTACAAAAAGTGAGTGAAACTCTATTTTTTTAAATTTCCTTGCAGAATAATTAAAGTAATAGTCATACCTGCATATATTAGGTTGTTACTATGTTGAATAATACCAGTTTCCATTGCTTTAAAGTTATATAAATAGATTATTCTTCATTATATGTGTTTTGTTTAGATTGCCGATTTTGAAGAAAAATCTTGCTCTGACAGTCATGCATGATAGTTAATCGTATTCATTTCAAATATGAATTATTCATTTTTATGCTTATGACAAGGATACTTGTATATATATGCCAAATTATTATCAATTAGTGTGCTGATATCGTATTACTTAGTTATCAAGATAGCACAGATGGTAATATACATTATTTAAAATGTCATATAAGTTTCCTGTGATTTCCTTTTTATCCGACTCGGGATATTCAGATGTTATCTCTGTGAAGAACCCCTTAGTTTATTACCTAGCAGGTAATATGATACAAATTACATACTCAATTGTTGTTTCATCAATATTCATTTCTTAGGCTTTAAAAACAAATATAAATGTATACTTGCAATAAAGATGGAGTCATCTTATACAGTGCATTATGATATATTATGTTTACAGACTATGTGGAAGAAAGTAGAAGTAGAACTATACAGCCAGCATCAATACTGCCAGGTCAATTATTCTTATATTGTTATATGTTTTTGTTTGTTATAATGAACTTGAATAAATAAAACTGTTGTAAATCAAAGTTATGTAATATATTGTTCAGTGTAAAAATGCCCATTCAAAGATAGGAATAGTTCAATCTTACATTGACATTCTGTTGATTATTTGTTGACTAGTAATATAGGAATATATACCTTTCTGGTAAACTGAAGCTAATATTATTGTATTTCATTACTGAATGAGAAGTTTCATTTCAGTGTTGATTTGAAGTGTACGTTACGTAAAATTGGTAACTTTTAGTATTTGTTGTTGTTGACTTGCAACTTTGCAACAGTTTTTGTATGAAAGCAGCTATCATGAAGTATTTTTATTCATGATATTTGAGTTGACAGGATGAAAATTATTATGAAAATTATTTTCTGTATTTTTGCTTCGTTTCATTCCGTGTCTTGACATCCCATAACACACAGGTATAGCAGGTGAGAAATGTTCCTTGGAATAAATGCACAGATGAAAGTTGAATTTTAATTATATATCTTAGCTTACACTAAATATGGGTACTTGGAATATTGAGTTTCTTTGCATTTGTAATGTGTATTTTATACAAAGCATTAACTAATTTTAAACTCATAAAAAGTAATAAATATAACTCTAAAGAGCTTTGCAATAATATGATTGTGAATGGGAAAAGGAGGCAAGTCGAAGCAAGATCATTCACTCAGGCATCTCATACCACATCCTTAATTCAATTGTTATTCTGTAATTGGGAAGCCAACAAATGATGATTAGCAGAAAAGTTGCCTGAATGAATAATAATTGATTTATAAAAACAAAATTATCTGATATTATCTGTACCTGTAGGTTTTTATTTCAGATAGCATCTATTTCAATGAACCATATATATCAAGACATAAATTGGTATTGTGTTGTGTATATATGGAAATAAGATAATTAATAGGACTCAACATAACTAAATTTTCAGTTCATACAAAAAGTCATAACAGGTATAGGGGTGATATGCATGTTCACCTCTTGTCCAAACATAAAGATGAAGAAAAGGCTAACATGCATTGGAACCTTTATAATGTTGGAGACATTATCAACCGGAGAGAAAATCTAAAGGCCATAAAGTAAAGTCACCTGTTTAGGTTCCAGTGGAGTCTTCGAAAAATATATGCGGTTTTATATCCTGGGATGTGCAGTTAACCTCATCAACATTTGTCATATGCACATCTAAGTGGGACTGGGTCTGGAAATTAATGGAAAATTAAATATATAGGGCATAGGACTAGTTGGTTAGTGTTTATGATCTTGCTCCGTGGTATCAGTGTAATCATTGATACGTGACGAGTATTTTGCCATACGTTTTAACACGTGGTATTGTTTTGAGTGATTCGGTGACCAATAAAACACCCATGGTCCCTGTGGCGTGATATCTGTGGCTCCATAAATTAGGTGTAGAGCTATTAATATCTTTAGTTTTACTCGGGCGGGGCGCCTGAATTTCCTGAAATATTTGGGCAACTTTTTTGACATCATGTTCCGTCATTGCAATGAAGGAATTTATCGACGAGTTCTTGCCATGCGGCGTATGGGTTCCAAACAGAAGGTCATTTCCAAGCTCTTGGGATGGCACAAGGAACAGTCTCAAATGTGAGACGGGTGTGCCCACACCTAGATCTAGACCCGGACGTCCTCGTAAGACACCAGAAAGAGAAGACCGCTATATGCTATGTTTGTGCCTAAATGGGCGTACCAAGTCAGCAAACACTATTCGTGCTGAGTGGATACGGTTCACTAATACCCCTGTATCCAGAATGTTAGTGAATCTGCGATTGGTTCGTGCAGGTTTCTTCGCCAGGAGACCTCTGAAGAAACGTTTATTGTTGCAAAGACATCGACAGGCGCGTATGTATTGGGCTAGACACCATCTCCACTGTCGACCAAGTCATTGGCAGCATGTCATCTTCAGCGATGAATCCAGATTCCTGCTTTACCGGATAGATGGTCGTATCTGGGCTCGGTGATAGCAACATGAGGCCTATAGTGAAGATTGCATCGTACCTAGAGTCCAAGCAGGAGGCGGTGGAGTTACCATATATGGTGCTTTCCACCATGGTGGAAATTGTGGTCTACACATCGTCGATGGAAATTTGGAGGAGTACCAGTACCTACATATCATGAAGGAACAGTTATTGCCATTTGCTCGTCCGACATTTGGGCATAATTTTGGATACCAGAATGACAAAGCCAGGCCTCACAGAGCTCGCACAGTGGTTAATTTCATGGAAACTGAAGGGATAGAACACATGGCATGGCCAGCAGTGTTTCTGGATATGAATCCTATAGAGAATATGCGATCCGAAGTAATACGTACCATGGATGCAAGTACCAACCAGCCTACTAATCTGGCAGAATTGCGACAGGCAGTTATTGATGCATAGCAAGCTCTGCCGCTTCAAACCCTGGCAACCCTGATTGGGAGCATGCCTCGACGAGTACAAGCTCTGTACGATTCCCATGGTGGTCATCCAAAATATTTAACTTTGATTCGTGTGCCTCATTGAACACTCTAAATAAGCAGAACGTTTGAAGTCGATTTCCTGACAAATTCGTGGTTTATTTAATGCATTGCTTAATGGCCCCATGTGTCGTATATTTGGCATTTTAACAATAATAATAATATTTCATTATATTCACCATGATCCACAATATCCATAGTCTTTCAAATGCATGAATATATTCCTCATAAGGTAATAATATCGATAAATACTTAACATTCACATCTCCTGATTCTTTCGCTGGAAAAACATAATTCTAAATAAGAAATAACAAACAATAAAATTATACTTCACATTTATTTTCGAGTCTGTATTATATACATATTGCTAGGTAAAGGGTTGACTACCTTAAATAGCGCATCATGACTTAAGGGCTTATTTTTCCCTTGATAGATAGATATCTTATAATTCATTCTTAGAATATAGCTGGGAATCCATCTAGGCCTCCAGCTATTTATTTACTTAATTTATCAATTGTTTTTACAATGACCACATTGGGAAAATATGAAATCAATTATGGCTTATGTTCATTTAGTTTCTGGAAAACCTTCGTAGACCTTTAGATCTTTTTCTCGGGATCTGGTTGACTGAAAATACTTTGTAGCCTAAGCTTTTTTGCAATTTCTTTTGGGTCGTATACTCTTCAACCTTGTTTATTGATTAAGAGGCCTACATTTGATTTGCTTTTGCTATATTTAGCTGCATACTTGTAGAAGAAAACAGGATTCTCTTTAATTGCATCTATTGCCTTTTGCTATTTACTCGGGTGGTTGAGAGTTTCAAAATCTGCACAGTTCGAGTTCTTTTCCTCGCGAGTATGTGCACGAAACATCAATCATCATCATCATTGGCATGTTTTGTATTGATTTGTAACAAACATAACGATGAGCAGGTAAAGGACGGACTTCGATTTTAGGGCGCCCTAGAAACAAGTGGCGCCATTCGATTGAAGTGCGCCCCCCCCCCCTTAGAACAAAGGGTCGCCATGGTTGCTGACAGCTATGTGCTCTATTTGACAAAAGAGACTTCTAAATCATATTTGCAACAACACGTTCTATGATTTGTCAAGATAGGACAGTTACTTCGTGATGTCAGAGCGTCAAAACGTGAGCAAAGTTCAGTGAAATAATTAAAACCTGGTATTTCCGGGTCACGAAAAGTGCGCTCTATTATCACCGAATGCGTTGCATTATTGATTTAAAATCTCCGCGCTGTGGTATATATGACGATGATGATTGACATTTTACAGACACTTTTGTACACAAGGTAGGCTAAATGGGCCCAGAGACATCCAAAGCTAATGAGACGAAGTCAAAGACGAAACAACTTTCAGATATGCCCATGCCGAGATTCAAACACGGGTAATAGTAATCTGTGGTCCAACACGCTACCGCTAGACTACGGAGACGCTTGTGGTATATATGATCTTGTGATTCTATACACTGTATATTTAGGTACATTAATATGCCTTTTATTAATTCCATTGCCGATATTTTAATGCTATGTAGGCAAAATAAATAGTTTAAGCTAGAAGGAGACCACCCCGTTAGCTCTCTTAAAATGAATTGCCGAAACGAAGCATGTCGACTGATCAAGTGACAAGAATTTTTCAATAGCAAAACACTATGTTTCCACACTTGTCGCTTAAGTTGGAAATGATACATACACTTCCAAACTCGTGTTCTATTAATCAATTATACAAAATAAATAGTGATCAAAATTGTTTTTTATTGTCAAGTTGGCCCGATTTTGCTATGGCTCAGCTGACGAACTCGATTGATAAATACAGCGATGACGATTTCCATTTCTGCCTGCATTTGTAGGCCAATATTACCGGGGTTTTCATTCTTTATTAGCAAATATGAAGTAAAAAGGGGGGGGGGGAAGTTGTTCAATGAGAATGGTGAGAATGACCTGAACAACAGTTAATTAATTTGACATAGCCTGGGCATTTTTAATTGCAGACTTTGTATTTTCATCATGTCCTTCAAAGCATGTTGTGTTAGCAGCAATCTGCATAATTAATGGAACTGTCTGGATAACATTTTATTATCAAGTCGTAAAGTAAATGTAGGCATACAAGATAAATTGCTACAGATGTCTGAGAAGATGGAAACAAACATCCGTAAAATCACACCACAATTCTATGAGTTATGCTTAGAAAAAACTTGTGAACTGTACCCTAAATAGATAACTTCCAATAAAAGAAGCCGTGAACTTACCACAAGTGCAAAAGACAATGATTAGTCACAAGCACCAAAAAGTCCAAACCAAGAGACAGCTACAAAGCCATATACTACAAATTATTAAATTCAAAGAGAGAATGTTGTGATAGACCTTGGTGGGATTAAATTGAAGCATTTAAATAAACACCAGAAGGCGAAGGTACCGTATGCCTTGGAGCTGGATCCTGGAGATAAAATAATGAATGTGATATTTTAGGTCAGAAACAGATGATGAAAATAAAATAAAATAAATATAGAACCGCTGAGAGCTAGGTAGGAATGATAATAACCAAATGATTAAGTTGATAGTACATGGCTGAAATATTAAATGCTGGTCTATGTTTAGTCAATGCAACTTATATGCATTCTGTAAGCTAGATAGGTTAATTGACCTCAATAGTTTTGGGGAAGAAGTTGCTTGATTTGAATTTAATTATTTAGTTTCAACTTTGGTCATGTCCGATACATATGCAGGAGAGAAAACCTTTTAGGGAAGCATCCTACACACGGGCACGAACCAGATTAGAACCTACAATATGAACTTTTGTAGCTCGTTGAACTAAGTAGTGCGTGATTGTTATGCTCAATTAATTGAAGTCAAGGCTGAAACATGCTTCAGATATATTTAAATTTAAATATCCCGAATATCAGACAATAAAGCAAACATAAATGGATGCTCTGTTTATTAGCGTGTATTGGTGTGTGTACTTTCTGATATATACCTTGCAATATATATATATATATATATATATATATAAAGAACATCACACTCAAGAACTGGTCAATGAAAAGCCACTGCCTTTTTAAAAATGTGCACAATAGCTGATGTCCAAAGTACTGAAGGCTGATTCATACTCTTTCACTGAATATCTAGTGTTTGTCACATCAAATGACCGAGAACTATACATTCCAATATAACATTTGACCATTGTAAACATAAAACCTTTGGTGGAAGAGAATCTCGATCGTATTACATATAAACAAATATGAGTGGAGCTCACTCGAGCTTGGCAAAATGAAGTCGCACAGGCTAAGAAGAGAATCATCAAAGTTAAAAATGTTGAATTTACTTTCTTGACTTAGTGTAATAGTCCTCTTTTTCTAAATACTCCATTAGTTATTTGTATCTGTTACATTAGATGATTCAATTATAGTGTATTACATTTCTGAGAATTGTTATTTGGGATATGAACAGGGATTCCTCAAATTTAGTTGTATCTTTTCGGCGTAACCATTTCCATCTGTAGAGAATTTAATTAATCTTAATATAACAAATGCTAATTCCGGATGTAAACATATTTCGTAGTAATTATAGGTGCCGTAGTATGTTAACGGAAGTAAATTATAATGCATCATAATGTAGATTATAAATTATGCCATTTGATAGAGTTCAGTTATTTTTAAAATTTAATAACAAACTCCACGTCCAGCCATATTTCCTGGTATATTAATCAAATATACATATTTTGGGGATTAGTAATAATTTTGCCTTCATACAAATTTCGTATAATTGTACTTAATTATTAATACAATGTTTATTGACTTGACACATCACTATGTTTGCCTGAATAACCAATGATATCAACATGCCTAAAGCACATTTTCAAGTCAAAGCATTTATAATTTCTCAAAGCAGTTTATACTTATTCACATAGTTTAAAAATATTTATAAAAAAACCCAGGTAAAACGCCTTTAATAAGGGCAATGCTTGTGAGTTGGTCTGGTTAGGACAAACAAACATAATTTTAAGACTAACATATTTTTGCCTCATGTTCATGTTTAATACAATTATGATGAAGTTTCATGTGAGAATCCTTATAATTATCATCGTCATCATCATCGTCATCTTTGACATAACTCATCAGGTACTTATCAAATTCGAAATTCACAGAGAAGTGTAATTTTCATAACGGAGAGTTGGCGGTCTCTTAAGATGACTGTGAAACAGGTTGTGGGCTGAAATAGATTAATATATACAGATGCATTGATTTGAACGTTTAAATTGAACGTGTTGTATGGATACGTATAGATTATATCCAAACATAAAAACAAACAAACACATATAAAATATAGCACGTACAATAGATGTAATAGGTGTATCAACATGGTGTGGCGTGCTCATGATTATTCCTGGTAATGATTCATCCATGATCTGGATTTGCAAGATTATGCAAATTATGCCTTTAACTCTTGAATTCAGTAATACTATGATGTTGTCATAGTGGTATCACAATAGTAAGAGACTGACATCATAACGCTAAACAGTATAATACAGGTATGGTAATAATTTCATAATACCATCAAACTATCATAGTACATGGTACTATTACTCTTTGTGGGCTCTACTTTCAATATAACACTGCATTAACCCCCTCTTTAGAAGACCATGCGCCATATTGGACAATAACCCGGGTTTGTTGTACACGAGGTACTGACGCATATCTGTGACTACTTTGATGTCAGACACATTGGCGTAGTATCCACGAAGAATGCTACCGCTGTCCTCTTCCTCCTTTTTCTCCTTATCCTGAACGATAATAATGGTGATGCTGCTGCTGATAAAATATAGATGGCGCCCGTGGAATAGTTCCAGCTCTCGGTTTGGTTGGATAGTTTATTTGTCATTATATTTCTTCTTGTGGCTATAATAACTATAATTGTTATATTGGCCGATGAGAACACGTATTATCTAAATTTGCCAATCACATCTTTAATATATAATTAGTGTTATTTTTGTAACAGAGTATTGTTTTGGAGACAGCGTATTATATTATATTACTCATTTATTTACTATTATATTAAAATTCTCAAGATGTATAAAATAAGCTGTATACGACGGAAAGTAAAAAATCACCCTTTCTGTAATGTGAAGTATATATATAAATGCACACATGGCAGATATCAATATATGTCCTGTTAGTTGTTAGTCAATTCTAAATAAGGGTATGGTGATTCTAGGATTTGTTGTTTTTATACACATTGTTGGCATTTAGTTATGGATGATTCAACATTCCATACACTTCGACGATGATAAAACTAACCTTATCTTGTTAGCTTCACTATG
>JAODUP010001367.1:0-32500 GCA_025642065.1 Paralvinella palmiformis | reverse complement strand
GCAAGTTAACTAAAATTCAAACTATACTAAAAAAGGGGTATCAACCTTCTTGCTCGAATGCTGTAGCTCTCCTTCTTAAATGGAAATGTGAAGTTTTGATATCCAGCGTTGTTAATTGCCTGTATTATATTTGTGTTGTAATTATAATGTATTGCAGTCAAGTCCGACCTAGAGATGAAAAAGAAATGTTAAGAGAATTCATAATTTAAATAAATATTGCATTATCCCATAATGATATGTCATTTCGTACAATGACCAGTTGTAACTGGATATAAATAGTGTGTGGCAACCAACTAGTAATGAATGAATATAACAGTCTCACATTAATTTTACTTGCTTTCCACATGAAGCATTATGTTTAGAGCCATCTTATTTAGCTGGTCACCATTATGAGAGAGAGAAGTGAATACTCTTCAGTCGAAACTGACGTATTAAACTATAAAGGGCTTTCACACTTTAGGTTCGTTCCAGTGTGTGTTCCCTATCTGACAGGATAGTCATGTCACAATCAATAGCTTATTGTACGTTCTCTTTAGGTATAACCATATTGTAACAATCTATGTGCACACCAAAAAAGAACTATGCATCACTTATTTATCAGATACAATGTCGCTAGGTTTATATGTTTATAAACTTTGGTCCCCACGGTGCCCTCATGCAATGTTAAAAAAATAAGATATAGACTATAACCGTGAAAACAATATACTTACTTTGCAGAACACTCAGTAGGAGTTGTACTAGTATTCAGATGTGTGTATATTCCATTGCATTTATGATTTATCTTTAATCTGGTAATATTAGGTGACCCCAATGTTCGTGAAACTATGGTATGTTCACAGTACGGAGTACAATTCCATACAGTTTGAATTTTTAATTTCCTTTTAATTCCATAAGACTTTGTTGTTTTGAAATAGGAGAAATGAAACAAAAAACTGAACTTTTATAAATTTACGAAACACTGAAATGACTCGCCTTTGACCACAATAACGGGCCAAGCTGATAATAATGTCTATAATGTTAATAATATGTACACATACTAAGTTACTCACTTACTTAATTAATTTCTTTGTAAATTATATTGGCGTTTTTAGGCACAGTCATTTAACTAGTATGAATGCATATATACTGTCAATAAAAAAGTACTTGCCCTGTTCGCCTGGTCCCACTGGGTCACATACTGTTACACTAATCATGGGAGACCGGCGCGTTATGTTGACGTATTCCGGATATATGATAGATATATAGTAATTCCGTCTTTCTTCCTAACCAGTTTCTTCGCCAGACTCTTATCATAATGCATTTTGATGCGATAGTTGTCATGAACAAATGTTCACTACATGTATATATATAATTTGCTGCAAACGGTTGCAAGCCGCCCTCAGTTTTGTATAAGGTATTCTGTAAAATGCCGAAATCCATTAACAGGTTTCATATTTTCCAAACTAATATTGCTACATCCGTACACACTGCAGCAGCGAACCATATTTCAAAATGATTCTATAAAGTATTATAAATCTTTATATACCTGACGTTAGTGAGAAAACACCAAATTAGTTCTGAGATCATACTAGTTCATGATGTAAACCAAACTAAGTTCACAAGGAAACAAGCGATGTTCGCACTTTATCATCTGCTGTAACGTCTCAAGGTTTATTGCTCGACCTGTTTTCGTTCACTGATGTCACCTAATCCAAGAGACTGATTCGGCGCAAATGCGTCACCGATAAGTTAAATAAATTCAAATATCCAAGACCTTAAAGCACAACATACTCTTTTGCTATGGATATGACCTAATTTACACGCACCCACACACATACACACACACACACACACACACACGTGCGCACACGAGAGAGAAAGAACGAGCGAGAGATAGATAAATAGATATATAGATAGAGAGTGAGAGAGCTATATATATATATATATATATATATATATATATATATATATATATATATAATATATATATATATATATATATATATATATATATATATATATATATATATAATAACCTCCCTTACATCATATCTATTTAGTAGACAAAATTGGGCTAGAAAAGAAAGAGATTACTGAAAACGCTTTCTTATTCACATCATCTAAAAATAAGTTTACAATAATCGGCACATTATTACCAAATATACATATTTTGTTGTTAAATAATTCTTCTTCTTTCTACCCTACAGTAACATACGAAGAGCAGCAAATTTTTTTCACTCTGAATTAGATATTTACTAGCCATAGAACTGATAAAACATATGTAATCCATATTTTTGATTAGTCTCTTTCATTTCTGGCCCAATCTTGTTTATGAACAGGAAGGATTAATTTCACAGTCTTTGCATTATCATTCATACGGGAATAGAAAGATGTAGAAATATTTAATAGCAAGATATTTAATATTTGCATTACGGAAGTGAGGTTGTTCGCGAGATGTCTTAGATTTCAAACAATTGTTAACTGATCATGAAGTTAATATTCGCTATATAATGCTATTTCCATTTCTTAGGAGCACTTCAGATCGGGAGATTAATATTAACAAAATATATACACGATTATTACTAATACCCTATTGGTATGACAGCGCCGCTCAGCGGATTAGTTCCAATTTTTTATTATTCGTGATTTGAGTCACCTACCGGCAGGAATGTTCCGACTAAATATAGATTTGTTGTACTCTATGCACATTTTAGTATATTTTATAAATTGTCCTTGATCATAATTATTAATAATATTGTGTAAAACATATTATTATCAATAAAACTATTTATGTTTAGTAACTATTAATTTATTATTATTTTAAATTCAGGCTTCCAATTATAATGGCGTTTCTTTAACATTGTCTTTGCTCATTCAATTATGTTTTAAGATTAGCCATTTCAAAGAGAATTGGACATCAAGTTACTAAAAACATAGCATTGCACTTTCAAATAGATGTTCATCAATAATAATTATATTTATGAACAATTTGACTAACATTAACTATTATTATACTAAGAATAAATGAAATGATTTATATTATATATTTCAATGATGTTATACACCATAATTAGTTTTATAGCAAGTAGTGTTTAAGCATTATCTTTATTATGTAGCCAACAGTCATTATATAGACAGGAAAATCATATAGGGTAAAGGATACTATTCTCACTGAATATCAGCTATGAGTCTTCTGGAACCTGCTAAGTAAATGGAGGTATGTTGGGCTAACACATCCTAGTTTACTTGCAAGGGCTTTGTCAAGAAACAGTTAAAACAGTCACTGGTATTCGGATCCTCCTTGTTGGATTATTCATTAAAATGTTAATGACTATATCATCCTCCAGCTTATGTGCATTGTTTCGTGTTGCTTCACTGTTATTCTTAGCTATATGAGTGTAGCTTGATTCTAGGAATCTTACCAAACTAATGAGTTATCTTAATGTTTTAGCATGTGTCTCGTGATATTGAAATTATAACTGGAATTAACGCTAAAATTGCCCCAGACTCACTACAATTGAGTCACTCTGGATAAATATCACAATGTTAAAACATAATTGGTGGCAAAATACAATTATAAAGAAACTCCAATATAATTTGAATCGTGAATTTAAAATAATAATCAATTAAATAGTTACTAGACATAAATGATTTTAATAAATTTTACACAATGTCGTTATTATTTATGATCAGGGACAATTTATAAAATATAATAAAATGTCATCCAGTAAACAAAATATTATCTTCAGTCTGAACATTCATATCGTAAGGTGACTCAATTCTCGAATAATAAAGAACATTGGAACTAATCCGATGCGATGCAAATAGGGCATTAGTAATAATCTTGTTTATATTTTGTTAATAATAATCTTATGATCGAATGTACTCTAAAGAACCTAAATTAGCATAACATAACTGACTATTAGTTAACGCAAATTTTAGGCATCTTGCTATTAAATATTTCTACCTATTTTAATTCCGTATTAGTGATATTGAAAATACCGTAAAATTAATCCTTCCTATTAAGAAAAAAGGTTGGGCCACAAATGAAAATGGTGGATTTTCATTTGTTTTCTATGGCTAGTAAATATATAATTCACAATGTATAAATATTTACTACGCTTCGTATATTACTGTAGGATGGAAGGAGGATTATTATTTATAAACAAGATATGTAAATTTGCTAATATTTTGGCGATTATTGTAAATATATTTTTTTCAGATAACGTGAATAATAAAGCTTTTTCAATAATAGGTTTCATTCTCTCTCTATATCTATCTCTCTCTCTCCCTCACCCCACCCCATTTCTCTCGCTCGCTCGCCATTTCACTAAAGTGATGAAAATACTTGTATTAGCTAAGAATGGAAATAAAAAACTACAGAACAGAATATAAATTATGTTTTAAGATGAAGAAATGATGTTTTGATGATGGTGATGATGGTGATTATGATAGAGATGGATGTATTGCCTATGATGATGGCAGTTGTGGTGATGGTGATGATTATGTTCAAGGTAATGAATGACACACCACGCATGAATACTCTTACTGACGCTAACAAGTCAGTACAACGACACCAACCATACCTCGAACTTTAAATATTATATCCTTTAGGCTACAGTATAGCAAGCATTGATCATCTCCAAAACGTGTGTCCCATCAAACATCATGTTTATAGTGGGAGGCATAAGCTCAATTAATATGGACGTAACTATTTTCTCGTAAAGTATTCCGTAAGTGCACCTCATATGACATGTATTGTATCCTTGTTCTTCATTCCGTTGTGAAAACATGATATATAGGTGATAAGAAACGTCTTTTGAATGGGGAAGGAAGGGGGGAGTATTGGAGAGTCACAACTGATCTCCTTCTCAACGTCGAACCCCTTTAACTGATGACAAACTTAATGGTCTGTTACACACTCAATCGAAAAATGCTACATAAGGATATTCCATCTTTAGGTAAGGCTTTGTTCATTTTCTGAATCCCTATCTCTCACTCTCTTTCCCCCCTGTTCTATCTATTGTCGATGTGTGCGTGTGCATGCGTGTGTCGTAGGATACACATATAAAGACAACAGGCACAGAGCATGAACATATCTAAACATCCTTCGAGACCTACATCCATAAATCTATATATAACTACAACTATACATATATTAATCTAAATATAAAATGTTCCATACCTCCACATATCAATACATACATGCGTATACCTATGCAACATTTATACCACTAAAATATCTAGCTTTAATATTTCATAATATTTTACAGAGAACTACCAAAGTAGGGGCTGTACTACATGTACTTCATGCAGTTACTGTAAATCTATGTTATATTAAATATTATGAAACTAAGAGTAAATAGTATTTATATTATTTATTAAAGGCGATAAATGTAATTATGGAAAACATATTTATTAACCAGAGTGTTTTAACCTAGATTTTGAAAATAATATTTTGATATATTGATTTTAAAATATTTCTCAAAATAAAAATAATATAAAATCAAATATTTAAATCTGAACACCATTTCTCTCTTTGACATTAGGAAATAACTTATATATGTATTAACTACCAGTAGTTAAAACAAAAACAATTAAGCATGATTAACAAAATCTAAGTTGAAAACGGCTAACTTTGGTGAAATAATTAATAAGTGTTCTTAAGCTAAATATTTTAATGTTTTTAACAAGAAAGAATACTTAATAAGAAAATTAGACGTTTCCCTGAGGCGCTATTCTATCTTAGCAATATATAATAAATGTTTAATATTAATACAAATTTTTCGTGGATATTGCGCCAACGTGTCTGATATTAAAGCAGTCACCGATGTGACTCAGTACCTGATGTATGACAAACCAGTCGCAGGCCAAGCTAGACATACCAGCTATGTTTTTTGGCTGTAACATCGGAGGAAAATACAACAACACTGCTTCAGAAAAAAACTGGATAACAGGCCATGAGTTATTAAACTATTATGAGGGAACAAGGAATTGTTAATGTTGTGTTAGGCTTAGGATTCTAAGGGGAATTAACGCCTTGGCTGAGAGCAAAAGTACTATGTGCTATGATAGTTTGATGGAATTATTATATAATTTTCATTATTTTCTGATAGTGTTTTTTTCATTTATGATGTCAGTCTCTTGCTATTGTGATACCACTATGACAAAATCATAGTGTTACTGAATTCAAGAGTTAAAGGCATAATTTGCATAATCTTGCAAATCCAGATCATGGATGAATCATTACAAGGAGTTGTCATGAGCACCCCACACCATCCTGATACACCTATTATATCTATTGCATGTGTTATATTTTATAAATGTTGGTTTGTTTACATGTTTTGATATAATCTATACATATCCATACAACACGTTCAATTTAAACGCTTAAATCTATGCATCTGTATATATGAATCTATTTCAGCCCACAACCTGTTTCACAATCATCTTAAGAGACCGCCAACTGTCCATTATGAAAATTACGCTTATCTGTGAATTTCGAATTTAATAAGTACCTGATGAGTTATGTCAAAGATGATGATGATGTTGACGATGACAATTATAACGATTCTCTCATGAAGCTTCATCTAAATTGTGACTATTATTATATTGATGACATTGTTAGATTTGTTGTGTCTCGCCGAGGCTTTAAATATATATCAATCAATTTACATATACGGAGTTTACCAAGTAAATATGATCAACTCAGATCTCTTGTGTCAAATATGAGATATATTGGTATGCCAATAGATTTGATTATCTTGTGTGAAACCTTTTTGACAGAATTGAATTGTCTTGGTACCAACTTCCAGGATATTAATTTATCTGTCACAATAGGAATATTGGCACAGGCGAAGTGTTGGTATGTACATTTGTGATAATTTTCAATTTACTATATATACTGATCTCAAAGTAAATCATATCCTTGAATTTGAGACGATATTTGCTGAAATTACTCATGGCATGCACACAATTGTCATAGGAGAGGTGAATAGAGTTCCCAATGCAAATGAACAACTCTCTATCAATATATATTAAACCATTCCGCACAAATTATCAATATTTAAACGGGATGTTAAGATAGGAACTGATCAGAACATTAATTATCTGGACCTTGAGTGTCACCGACACACTCGAGATATGTTGAATCTGTTTATAACTAATGTTTTCATTCCAACCATTACCAACCCCATAAGAATATGTTATTCTTCACCGAATCTTATTGATAATATATTCACGAAATTTAAGCCAAATGAAGACATATCATCTGGTATCTTGACCATAGATATGTTTGACAACCTGCCTGTTTTGTGGTCCTGGGTGAGCCTACCCACATCAAAGGAATTCCAAAAGTCGTAATGTATAGACCAATAGATGATAGTATAATACAAATTATTGCAAACTACTTAGATAAGCATAACAGGGCATCGTTTGGTGATAAAATATTATCATAACCTTTTCTTGTTGACTCTATGAAAAGCTATTAAAATCTTATTTCAAAACATTATGATAATGTTAAATAACGTCATCATAACATTATGGTAGTTATTAAGACATATAAATAATATATTAAAACATCCTTAAACCGTTCAGATAATCTTGTGTTTATGGCAAATAGTATTATGTCGTGATAGCAACCTAGAGGTTGATAAATCGCACTTCAAACGAAAAGCGCACTTTATTTCTAGGGCGCCAGGCGATCGAGGTCTGTCACACCTGTTAAATCATAAGACTGAGTCGTAGTTGCGTACAAGGTAAAGGATGGACCTCGATCGTAGGGCAACCTAGAAACAAAGTGCACACTTCGTAATATCGCTGATTGTGAAGATTTGTTTTGGTGGAATATGAAGTCTTGTGGCATGTATCCCCTGCGTGTAGAACACTTGTGCAAGGTTCAGGATCGAATTTGATATATCCTTATAGGAGTAACTGCGGTAATTATCTAAAAAGTTAATTAAAGGCTACCTATATATATATATATATATATATATATATATATATATATATATATATATATATATATATATATATATAGTAACTGTTTGGTGACATCAGAAAGTGATGCAAATAGTATGCAAATAGTATGCATTGCATTGAGCCTGAACATGAGGCAAAAATATTTGTCTTAAAGTTATGTTTCTTTGTTCTATCCAGACCAACCCACACATATTGTCCATGTCAAAGTTTTTTTAACTTTTTTTAAAATTATTTTTAAGCTGTGTGACATTGAACTTGACACAATTATGAACTGTTTTGAGAAATTCTTAAATGCTTTGATTTGAAAATGTGCATCAAACATTTTGATATTATTGATTATTCAGGCAAATAAAGTGATTAGTCAAGTCAATACACATTTTATAAATAAATAAATACAATTATATCAAATTTTTATGAAGGCAAAATTGTCACGAGTAACAAATTTTGGAATCAATTGATCTCTATCAAAACGAATAATTTACAATTTACATTATAATGCATTATAATTTACTTCCGTTAACACACTACCTCACCTATAATTACTATAAAATAAAAACATTGATAAACTATTATTGAATCAACTAATTTATTAGATAAAATAACTTAATGAAGTATTTAGAAATTGGGAACTATTACAATAAGTCAAGAAAGTAAATTAAACGTATTTAACTTTGTTGATTCTCTTCTTAGCCTGTGCCACTTCATTTATCCAAGTTCGAGTGAACTCTTCTCTCATTTCTTTATATGTAATGTGATCGAGATTCTTTTCTACCAGATTATTTATGTTCACAATGGATATATGTTCTATTGGAGTGTATCATTCTCGATCAGTTCATGTGACAGACATTGAATGTTCAGCGAAAGTGTGAACGAGCCTTCAGTACTTTGGACATCAGCTATTTCGCACAATTCCCCAAAAGGATGAAAGTTTGTTCAGCCCCTGCAGGAAAAATGTCAGCACTGGGCTAGTTGTTTGTTATTGTTTCTTTCAAGTATCTGTTTTGCAATACATCAAATGATTTATCTCTGGCAGCTGCCACTGCACTAGATGTGATGCATTCACACTGATCCAGTCACAAATCATACTCAGTGGGAGGCACGGCATACTGATGTGACATGTTTATATATGTTAATACATTGGGCACAATGTGGTGAAGCCAAATATATAATATTTGATTTAATATCAATTAGGTTTAGAAAAGTTTGAGTCGTCCATAACAGAATATCAGTAATACAATGTTCTAAATTATTCAATGAAGGGGATTAATTTAGCCTATTTTCAAGATCCAGTGATATATACAGCTGTGTGTCATCAGCATACGAGTGATATTTAACCCATATTGATGCGGTGTGATCACAAAACTACGAATTTATATTGTGAAAACCAGAGGACCAAGAACTGAACCCATGGTAGACCAGATTACAAAAACTGAATGTCAGATAAGATACCATGAACAGACACTCTCCAGGTGTGTTGTTTCAGATAGGATTGAAGCCATTCAATAACTTTTCCTGACAGACCAAACATGTCGTTTAATCTAGAGAAAAGTACATTATGGTCAACTACATCAAATGCAGCAGACAGGTTCAGAAGAACAAGTATTACTGGCTTACCTTGATCAACTGACATCATAATAACATGTTTCACCCCAACCAAGGCTGGTTCAGTGCTGTAACTATATTTATAGGCAGAATGTCATTTTCGTTAAGGTTATTATTCATTACATATTCCTTTAGATGGAAAGCAACTACACTTTAGAAATAAATGTAGGATTTGAAACAAGTCTGTAATTGTTTAGAATATTACGGTCCATACAGGTCAACTACACAGAAACATTAGATACCTCCTTTGGACTAAATCAGAAATAAATAATCTTAACCCTTCTAGCTACTATGAAAACCTTTCCTTTTATTCGTTTATTGAATAAAATATATAACTGAGAGACTCTGAAATATATATCATACGAAAACAGGCTGGCTTTTCTAAGCTATCTATTATAACATGATATATTGCTGTATTTTTTCAGACAACCTGTAGAACGTCTAAGGTCGAGATGCCAACTGAACCTGGATGCGGATACTTGGCATAAGTTGGTTATTTTGATTAAATCTGTTTAACAAAACGGAGTAAACAAACTCAGTAAAGAATGTATTTTTATCTGATATGGATATGTGTCTCAACGAACACTAAAACAATGTAGGTGTTGAGCTGGACATTTTATTTTAGCTGGTCTGGTTATCATTGTTAGACGCGGTGTGTAGTTTATATGCACTTAAGCATATTTGTTTATCTCCTGTCTCTTGGTATATTTACTCGATATGGGAATATTAATTTAACTTTTCGCTTATTTTCTTCTGGCAGGTATTTGAATTCTGCTTTATTTATAGCTTCATGTAGTGGAACATCTGTAAATCTTATAATTCAACATGACCTTATGCAGATGGCAGAGGTATTTGAAATTGTTCCAACGATATATATATATATATATATATATATATATATATATATATATATATATATATATATATATATATATATATTATATATTACAGGATTTTCAGAAAATACACACACCAATAAACAGAACACCCATTTTTGTTTACTTTATTGTCTGATATTTGGGATTTGAAATATATCTGAAACATGTTTCATCCTTGACTTCCATTAATTGAATATAACGATAATGCAACAATTAGTTCATTGTGCTACGAAAATTCAGATTGTAGTTTCAAATCTGGTTCGTGCCTGTGTTTGTGGATTATTTCCCTAAGAAGTTTTCTTTCGCCCATAAATATCGGGTGTGACCAAAGTTGAAACTAAATAATTTGAATCAAATCTAAAACTCTGAAGGTGAAATAACGCATATGAGCTGCATTGATTAAACATAGACTAACATTTAATATTTCAGCTATCTGCTAAAAACGTAATCATTTGGCTATTATCATACATCTTAACTTTCAGCTTTTTATATTAATTTTATCGTCTTTTCATCCCCTGTTGCTTACCTAAAGTATGGGCATTCATCATGTTATCTCCAGGATCCAGTCCCAGGCATACGCTACCATCGCTTTCTGATGTTCATTTAGATGCTTCAACTTAATATCTCCAAGGTCTCTCACAACATTGTCTGTTTTAATTTAATAATTTGTAGCATTTGGCTGTACAGCTCTCTCTTGCTTTGGCCGTTTTGCTGCTTGTGCATAATCATGGTCATGTGCACTTGTGGTAAGTTCACAGCTTCTTCTAGTGGATGTTATCTATTCTGGGTACAGTAAACAAGCTTTTGCTAAGCATAACTCACAACATTTCGGGGTGATTTTATTGACGTTTTTTTTCTGTCTTCCGAAAAACCTGTAGCAATGAATCTTGTATGCCTACATAGACTTTACAACTTGATAAAAAACAGTAATCGGGATAGCTCCATTCGTTATGCAGCTTCTAACGCAATAGGCGTTGACGGGCATGATGAAAATGTAAAGTCTGCAATTAAAAATACACAGACTATGTCAAATTAATTAACTGTAGTGCAGTTCATTCTTACCTGTCTCAGTGAACAACTTCCACCTCCAACATTTGTAATT
The DNA here is from genome assembly GCA_025642065.1 of Paralvinella palmiformis. Classification (NCBI taxonomy): domain Eukaryota; kingdom Metazoa; phylum Annelida; class Polychaeta; order Terebellida; family Alvinellidae; genus Paralvinella; species Paralvinella palmiformis. The sequence goes on along the minus strand of JAODUP010001367.1, from coordinate 20,959 downwards.
CTTAGTTGCTATTAAAGAATGAAAACCCAGGTAATAATGGCCAATTTATGTAGCCAGAAATGGAAATATTCATCACTGTTCGTCAGCTGAGCTACAACAAAACCAGGACAACATGACAAAAAATACTACTTTAGATCACTATTTATTTTGGATAATTGATTAACAGAACACAATTTTGGAAATGTATATATCATTTCCAACTTAAGCAACAAGGATGGCAACATAATGTTTTGTTATTGAAAGGGCGCCAACGGGGTGGTCTCGTTCTAGCTTATACTATTCATTTTGCTGACATAAGATACAAATATCGGAAATATAATTAATAAATGGCATATTAATGTACTTAAGTATACATTGTATAGAATCACAATATTGTAAATACCACAGCGCGGAGACTTCAAATCAGTGATGCAACGCATTCGGTCATTACATAGCTCACTTTTCCTGGCCGAGAAATACCATGATTTATACCTTCTCTCGACTTTGTTCTAGTTTTGACTCTCTGACATCACACAGTTACTGTCCTATCTTGACAAATCATAGAACTTGTTGCAGATATGATTTAGGGGTCACATTGTTTCATTTAGAGCACATAGATGTCAGCATCCATGACGAATCTTCGTTCTGAGAAGGGGGCTCTTCAAACGAAGGGCGACCCTTGTTTCTAGGGCGCCCTACGATCGTGGTCCGTCCCTTATCTTCTCAACGTTATGCTTATTACAAATCAATACGAAAGATGAAAAAGATGATTGGTGTTATCCAGAAACCTTTCTGCACATAGTAGGTTAAATGGGACGAGCGACTTCCAAAGTGAAGTTAAAGATTAAACACCCTTCAGATATGCCCAGGCCAAGATTCGAACACGGGTGGTAGTGGTTTGTGGTCTAACAGGCTACCGTTATGCCATGCAGAGGCACCACTGTACTGGGAAAATAATGTATATATATATATATATATATAGAGAGAGAGAGAGAGAGAGAGAGAGAGTACATAACGTTTTAAGAAAAGTAGAACAGGTCTGCAGAAATGTTAAACCTGAATCAAACTTTATTCCCAGGAAAGAAAAATGTAGATACGAATGCAGAACATGATGTGGAATGTTCATCATGATTATACGATGTAACTAAAAGGGGAGATGTAATAATACATTTGTGTTTTAAAATAGTGTTAGCTTATTCCTAGTGGTTAATGGACAAACAAACACACACACATACACACACACACAAACACACAAGCAGAACATTCAAACTCAAATAGTCAACATTATACCCAAATTAGATGAGAAGGTCTTCCAGACTTCTTCCATTGATATTCATAATAATGAATGGAATGAAGACACGCCAATGCTATGTTACGTCACTGGTTAAGTTATTTAAACTAAATGAACCAGAAGGTCAATTTGACCCCTGTTCTAATAATAATTGTAATATACTTAACCTTTCTTCTTATATGCTTTCGGAAAAGGAGATTAATTTAATAAGCAACGGTCTGTCATTTGTCCCTACCCCTGATATTGATAAAACAGCAATCACAAATGCAGTGTTTAACTTGCGTAGAAGATTAAAACTTTTATTCTTTTTTTGGATGTTGCCGTAACAACTATATTAAAATCAGTAAGACGTTTGTGTCGAAATCCAACTGGATCTCAACTGATAAAGTATTATACCCAGATCTCATTCAGTGTATTTCAAACTTCACATCACAAATAAAAAGCTTAACCATTCTTAAGGAAAAAAATAATATTGATCAGTTGGAATCATTAGCCCTCAGAGATATCCGCAAAAATAAGAGTTTAGTATTTAAAAAAGCAGACAACGGTTCAGCACCAGTGATAATGGATAAAAAGTATTATTTAGCTGAAGGTTATCGAAAACTAAATAATACTCACCACTACAAAAAAACTCCTTTATTTCCCCAAACATCAGTAAAGGTTGCAGAAATATTAAATAGATTAAGAAATTATAGTGTTATCACAGATAAACAATTGCCATTTTTATTACCGCCAATTAATCCAAGGTCTCGGCCATTATCTTTATGCTTCCTAAAATTCATAAGGCATTTAACAGTTGGATTTAATGCAGTGAATGAAGCACTTCAATGTCGATGTCCCTTATATGACGGTATAATGCAACACCTTGAATTATCATTAAAAAATAACGATTTTCTCTTTAACGGGCAATGTTACATTCAGGCCACTGGCACTTCAATGGTCCGGGATTCGGCCCCTCATTATGCCGACATATACATGGCTAAATTTGAGGAGACCTCATATAAAGCAGCTTTAAAACCACATACATACTATCGTTATTTAGATGACATATTTATTGTGTGGCCCCACGGAAAAAAGGCTTTTAATGGATTTTTGGATAGTTTAAATAATCACGAATCACCAATTAGATTTAAAGCTACATTAAATAAGCAGAAAAGTTATTTCTTGGATACAACAATATTTAAAGATCCAGAAAATGAAAATGGATTATTAACAAAGGTCTTCTTTAAACCGACAGACACTCATCAACTCTTGCATAGGGATTCCTTTCACCCTAAACATACCTTTCAAGGAATCCTGAAGTCTCAGATCTTACGTTTATTTAGGATTTGTTCACAAATTACAGATTTTGATGAAGCATGGCAGATATTGTCTCATTCATTATGCGAAAGGAATTATTCAAAAAGATGGCTACGCCATATTAAAAGTAAAACAGTCCGTGAACTACAAATACAACAACGTCGTATTAATCCGACTAATCCTACAAATAGTCAGTGGTGTTCAAAATCATGTGGGATTAGCAGATGTAGATCATGCGAGATATTGTGATCTTGTCACAATATCACAAGTACAGTTACCAATAAAACACATGGAATTATAGGCAATTTAAACTGTAGCTCATCTAACATAAAATATATATGTGAATGTTTACGTTGCTCTAAACAGTATGTAGGCGAGAGTAATGGCGAACTTCGTGTTAGAATGAATGGCCACAGATTTGCGATTAATTCAAAAGTGATGTCAATAGGGCTCATCTTGGAGCTAGTATGGTAAAAAGAGGACAAAAAAGTAAATATTTTCCACTATAATTGTTTTCGTAACCCAGACCAATCCATTGGGAACATTGTTAACAACTTCATCTAGATTTGCAAGTTTTAGAGCACGTAAAAAATGTCTGCAAACACAATGTGTCACAATGAAATGTATAAGATAACTCCTTCTTTATTGCAAGTATACATTTATATTTAGAAGGAAAAAACCCATGAAATGAATTTTGATGAAACAACAATTGAGTATTATAATTATTTATTATTTGCCTGCTACGTAATGAACTATGGAGTTCTTCACATGGACGACATCTGAATATCACAAGCCGGATACAAAATAAATCGCCTGTCAACAAACATGTATGATATGTAGGTATGACCGTCATTTTAATTATTCTGGAAGGAAATACAAAATGACTGTGGCTATTGGTCCGAATACGGATAAATAGCCTCGAGATCGACTATAGGGCTACTCGTACTGATACGGACAAATAGCTCATATTTGTCTATATGCTATTTGTCCGAATAAATATCGGGACATCGCGCACATATACACTCTTTCACAATACATATTGGTAGAGGTAAATTTACAGACGTGTGCACTTCTACTTTCTCATGAACATAAGTGTTAAACTAAAGATTAAGAAAGTTATTTTGCAACTATTTATTCTGGTATTTGCATCAATTACTATAATACAGCCAGCTTTTATACTCGCTTTCGACTTGCGGGTCGGCTAGTCTGTCATTTATAATTATATCACTCACACAATAAGAGCGATTTACTTGCTACATATGGGATTAACGTATTTTATAGATGAATTGTATATTTTGCTTGTATTCCTGCGGATATCGGATTCGATTGTTCTGCTCTCTCTCTTCGGTATAACTGAACAGAAGGTTTTCTTTCCAAAAGCACAGCATCTACCGACAGACTGTTAGAATTGGCGACTTCACACCCGACTGCCCGGTGATCCATATCTGGTGTGTCGATATCTGTCGTACCGCATGTGCGAATTTGAATTAAACTCTCGCAAGAAATTTGTCCATAAAAATAGCCCGAACAAATAGCCTAGCCATATTTGTATCTCTAGACCAGGTGCTGACATGCTATTGGTCAATATCTGTTGTCATACACATAATTATTTATGAAGTAACATTTATTGTAACAATGATGTCTTGTCACATCGGTGCTTATTTGAGAACGTGCATTATATTTAGCTACTACAATATATTCTGTAAATATGCTCCTGTATATATAATAAATTATGATATATATTTATTCATTATGAATCAACCAATATCTTTGGAAACATTTCGAGTTTCAAACCCATTTGAATCCAATAAGAGCCTGATCCACCACTCTGCTAGATACCTCAATTCTTTACCTCCTCTCTTAAGTGAAGCAATTCATATTGATCAATAGCGAAAATATATTTAAATTCTGGTCTAACCATAATCTTTAATCAAACATATCTAAAACAGTATTATCCCATGTACTAATAAAAAAGATTAAATAACTTACTCTGTGTAGCCATATGTGCTTTTAACTGAAATCAAGAATATGCTTTAAAATTTATAAATTGCGTATTTTATGATGGAGTTCAGTTTTTTAATTTATCAAATTTAATTGCATACTCATTACTGTATAGTACTCATACATTCATTGGGCCCGTTTGCCTAGTATATCTGCATATGTTTCACTCCTATAATTTTTGCAAGATTGAATAATTATCTTGAACTCGGCATGTAAAACAACTGTTGAAAGTTAGTGGTTGATAGGTTATTTAGACTTATTTTAAATAATATTAGACATAATATTTTACACTAGCCAAACATGGGTCTATACATATATGGGCGTATATATACTCTTTTTAAATGAGGCAAAAAACTTAATAGCCGAGGCAAAATAATTTGGGCGAGGGCATGTCTGTGGGTTACCTATAGGGCCCACAGAACCTCCGAAATCAAAGACACAACATCTTCAATTCTTGCCATTTCCTGGCATATTTTTCTTAGTACAGTAATCACAATTTTATATGATTTAATTTTAGTATTTTCTACTTTACCAAGCAAGAGGGAGTACTTCGAAATCAACATACACAATAAATGCACCAAACGAACATTAGAAGAATAAAAAACAATTGCAATAATGTCTCCAGTAACAGTAAAGAAGAATTATATCCCGATCCTGGATCCAGCTATATTGTCGAGTGAGAAACAAATCCCAGTGCATTGCCTAGTCACTTTCTGAGCTTTTCAATTTCGGCATGGGGCATTTGCCTCAATGTAGTTACGGCCATAACATAACAATGTCGCACATACATAAAAGTAGGGCAACGCATGATCCTTCATTTCAATACAGATTTTATGACTAATAACCAAATGTTGAATGCCAGTCACTCAGTGTCAAATTCAGTCTTAAATGCCAAAACCATTGACCGGAAAGAAAGCTGGACAGATCACTCAGTGGTATTTGGTTGGGACGCCATGACCAAATGGGGTTGACCTTTGGTAGTGGCAAGAACTTCAACAAGCAACGATGAAACATTTGTGCTTCGAGTTTTGAACCTTTGAATACGGAAAGTTTTATGATATGTGCATTATAACTTTGTGTGTGCATATACTCTGTATTACTCTTGTCCTATTATATATGCCATCAATTATGTAAATGTCGTTTTATGCAAGTCCGCAGATTCAGTCTAGTTGGGAAATATAATGATCATAGCTAAGCTTAATTTCCTCCAATAAAACGCTTTAATAGTTATTTTAAATGTGTTCATTATACTTACCGATGCACAAATATTCCTTTTGTATTACTTCTATGGCAACGGCTTATGCAACCATGTTTATAACTTGATTTTACCAGTCTGCTTTATATATATATATATGTGTGTGTGTGTGTGTGTGCGTGTGCGTGTGTGTGTGAGAGTGTGTATGTGTGTGCATATATATGTGCGTGCGTGTGAATATGCGTGCGTGTGTGTCATGGAGTGTACTATTTCAATGGGACGTGTATAGGTCATTGCGGTCAATATCTAATTCATCATAATGTTTAGAGTAAATATAAATAGTTGGTGATATGGTCACGTTCTGTTCCATATGACATCACAATTGTCAAAGGGGGTCCAGTCTGTAGACAGCTTATTATTTAAATCGAGCCACACATTGTGCACAACATCTTGGGCGTTAAAGTAGCGTTCATACACACTTGAAATTACACAAGCCACAGTTTTCTCCACAATATTTATTACAATAAACATTAGTAAATAAGAAAAATATATAATTGGAATAATATAGTTGACTACAATTTAAAATAAGTATATTAATTAATCATAGACATGTTTATCAAAATATTCCAATATAGCAAGATGATTTTACATAATACAAGTATGTGCAGGTTTTGTAAATCACATACCTGGATAATTCTAATTAAAACCGTATCCGTAGACTTTTAAACAATTCAAATTCCTGCGGCCATACACTACAATTTGCGCATAGAAGAAATTATTTTTAAGAGATATCCTCTCATCTTAGAATTAATATAAATATCAGCTAATCTAATGAACTAAATAATTACACACAATCTATAAATATTACACAGTAAAATAGCCATTATTTCTTACCGATAAATACCCCCAATGCTAGGATGAAATTGGTTATAAAAGAGTAAGCTGTTTATAGACTGGAAACCCTTTCACAACTATGATGTCATGTGGAACAGCAATTTATTTTCCCTCTAAGCATTATGATTAGCTTTATATTTCCCGCTATTACCTTTACACCCGTTGAAATAATACACCCTATAATATATATATATATATATATATATATATATATATATATATATATATATATATATTATATTAATATATATATATGTGTGTGTGTGCGTGTGCGTGCGTGTGTGTGTTTATTAATTTTCTTTTAGTCGTGCCGGAAATGCAATATCTAGCAGATGAGTTACAGAATGGCATTGACATCATTGAAGAGTTGTAGATAAATTAAATAACAGTTATAAATGAATTACATATTTGAATAGGAATGTAGTATTAGTTCAAATTTGTTTTGATTTGTCTATCCTGCCATATAATTTGAAACATTTTGCCAAAACTTAACCACTAGTAGCACACAATGTAGGATCAGGCTGTCGTCCTTTTCTGGAGTTCCATGCTTTCTGGATCCCTGTGCATTAAGCATATTAATTGCGATCCGGTTTATTTGACACCTCTAGATAATAAATCAAGTGTTGGCCGTTCTCAGACGGACTTCGTACCTTCGACAGTCTGACCCTGAGTACGTTAATACATTATTACTTGACAACAGTCCGACGCCACGCTACTCACTGGATGTGCGAAAATATCCATTTTAGTGACGATTAGTATATCTTTAGGCTTCGATCGAACAGCCGCTCAACGCAAAATTGTCCGCGAAATTCAAAAACTGAGATAGAGTGAAACCTGTTAGCGTAGCAGGCTTGGATAATCTTAGCAACTATGTAGGAATTATGAGCGTCACGTAGTTATTTCTGTACTCACGCTTCCGCAATGGAAGAATAAACAGTTATGGGTTGTTATAAAAACCTAATATGCGTGATCACACTGAACACCTAAAGATCACTTGGTCAAAAGTAGCATCCTGCGTTTACAGAAGTACGGAAGAAGACTAAAAGATCATCTCCTCTCTGAAGACTACAAACTTCCAGATCATCACTTAGCAGCATTGATCATAAGAAAATCAACATTCCTACCAGACATTATCACACCACTTCTACTGAAAAGTCCCTATCCACCAACTTTAACATTAAAGACCGATCAGATGATAACACCTGGTGGCTGTGCCCAATAGGCGACAGCCAGTGGTCTCCACCTCAAATTTCAAAAAGACAAGATAAGTTCAAGTGGGGGTCACATTCAAAATTTGGTCGACATCCTGCAGGAAATTTCCTTCTGGCAGCTGCAACGTTGTTCATTGAAAACACGTATGGATATTTATCTGCACTTGCACGGTGCTTGAATATGCAAGTGCTTGACAGGAGTTGTTTCTTATGAAATACCACGGGAATACATTTTTCCCATCATTTCGGATATGAGGAATGTTGATGTGGAGCATGATTTGGATAATATAATCAGTAATCGTTATCAATTGTAATCGATTACAAGATCTCAAGTAATCGTAATCGATTACATTGTAAATCTAATCGTAAGCAACGATTACTTCCATTATTACACAAGCCTTGTTTTGGTTCTAGGAAAATGTGTTCAAACACTGCTTCAGATATTGGTGCTATTATAAATCATGTAAACATGCATTTCAGATTAACTCGTGTTGTTTTCACACGGTTACACCCAAGCTGGCCACACAGTCAGCAATACAATCGTGCGTGGCTTCTTCGTGATACCGTAGTTTTAACTCCGGGTTCAAACGATCCTGATTGGCCAGTTGCCGGATGACAAGCAGCTAATTAAATAACAACATGCGATAGTGAACATAAACAAGGCTACATAATGGCCCCCGATCGACATATGGGGTGAGAAACTTGGGCATTAGACGGAAATCAAAGGTCGAAGTACGGAGTTGGGATGTGGCTGAGAAAAATATAATTTAAAGCATAGCAATAATTTATGACTGTGAAAGTACCCATTTCCAGAGGAAGTCAAGTTACATATGGAGTCAGAGTTGGGGGTTTGACTATATTCTAATAATCCTATTTATTATATATATCTTACCTGGCTACAGTCACGCCACACATGATGCATTTCGTTACTAAATATATATTCAAGCAATTACATTGATACTGTTTGCACTAATCTCAGGTTGCACTAATCTCGGTTATCTCTATAAATACCAGTGCTTTGAAGGGAAAAGCATTACTTTCACCTTTGTTCTATGGAGAATATTTATCTCAGAAATATTAAAACAAATTAACATCGCACAATGGCATTAAAGTCTCTTGTGCATATTCATTTCAAGAACATACTAGAAAGTGCTTCTGGTTCTTACAAACAATATGTAGCCACTCTGGCATGCCTATATCGGTATCATACATGTAACTGAGTAAACATTGATGAAGAATCATATTCATGTTAGTGCTAGTCACTTGGTAATCATGATTGTAATAATAAGTATGCTCTAATATAAGCGTAATCATAATTGATTGCATTAAAATGAATGTAATCGTATTCATAATCATAGTATTCTCATGTAAACGTAATTGTCATGTATGCGCTCCAACCCTAGGTCCTCAGTTGCCAAAGTATTTCTACAGGAAGTGTACACAGTTTGCCTATAACTTTGAATTATTGTACATTTAATTCTTGGCATTTTGTGTTTTATGTGTTTCAGTTGTTTTCCTGTCATCAGTTGTTTGCAATGTTGACTTTTTAACCATGTTTTTAATAAATAAAATATCAGGCATCTGGTCCTGTGTGATGAGTAAATAATGTATAACATTGTTTGCATGTACAACCAATAGCCATCAAAGCGAGATTGCTAACTGTGGAATACATATTATTTATTTAAAACAAATTCTTTGATATTTGACAAACAATCCACTGTGAGGGCATCCATATTCATCATGATACTAAACTGATTCACGCATTATATTCGAAATAATTAGGTATGTATGTACTTCATCAAGAGGTTCTCAACATTCGAAACATCACCAACAGTATCATGATACTCTGGTTCAATTTTGACACAAATAAAGGTTATCGCATGAAGGCCTGCTGAACCTCACGAAATCCAGTGTAAACTTCATCCTCAACTTTGGGGAATGTCCCTCGGATCTTGTTGACATCACAAGAAGCAATGGGAATTATATTTGTCTCTGTCTAGCCTGCCATGTAAATGCCCTGTAGGCAACCAACCTGTACAATCCATAAATAATATAAATAAATGTTTCTCGGTAAGTATAGCACAATAGGTATGAATCAACGAAAAAATAAGGCTGTTTTTTATTTTGACCAATGATATCCAATTAAATACGTGCCATTTGCATACATTTATGCAGCACCTTCAATTTATAATTTACTTAAATTCATGGCAGTTGTAGAATAATCTTTGGCTTGGTCAAGTTAGAATCTTAGTTTTTCTTTGAATGTTATTTCAATATTGTTTTGGCATGGCGATGCCATGAAAAGGATGTTGATGAGTCGATAACATTAATTGAAGATTTTATGAGGCAAGCTATCTTGAAAGATATATCGCAATGCATCTTACACTCAGGTTGAACATTTTTCTTTCTCTAATACAAGTTTTCTAGCCATCGTGACCTTTATGTGTCTTTGAATCAATTATTTAAAAAATGTGAATTAAATTTAGGTACGTCCAGCTTCAGACAATAAATGGTGCATCGTATAAATCTATTTAGTCCTAGCTTGTTAGGATGGAAAAGTTATATGCCAACACATTGTGTTATTTTGAGTTCTGTCTTCTCTTCACAACAATTATACAGGCATTTGATGTGACTCTCGAAAGTTTGTTTTTCGGTGTCTATTAATGATGCGCCTATATTACCAAGTATTTCAGTGGATGTATTTTCACCAGAAACTTAAATAAAAAACGCAAATAATCTGTACATAAATAAATGCTCTCTTGTTTTCATATATATTCCTAAATTAAGTAAATGGTCATTTATTTTGACACAGGTTTTATTAATCATACACCTAATTTTCTAAAGGTAGCCTGTCCTTATTACACGATGGCATCGTCATTAAAGTTATTTTTACCTCTACTTTGACTGGATATTCCATATTTGATAAACTGTCATGTTGTTTTGTAGCTTGTGAACTACCATATGTCCTAGGGTAATGTCAGGAAGATAAGATAATTTACTTTATCTTCATGTTCTACATCTGATATTTCAGCTTGGTATATTACTGTAAACCCCCGTTCTAATCCATCATTAACGCTAGCTATTCAATTTGGTGTGATACTAAAGCGGATATATGCAATAATCGTTGTATTGATGCTGGTGATAGAGGACCTATACGGAAACTACTTTCATATTTTATACGTACATGTAAAAGGCTGAAATAGATTAATCATATGCTAAAGATCAATTCAAATTTCTTTGATTAAAACTGAACCCTATGAAAAAAACCTCTAAAGTAACTCTATATGAATGTGACATTATATTTCTTATTTTTTTATTTCTCTAAGCATTAATTTTCGAATAGTATGTATCAATTAATCTGTGCTCTGAGTTAAATAATCCGAATTGCATTAATTTTCTTTCATCTAATATGTTTTTTTAAATTATATTTAGGTTGATTCGATTGCAATATGCCAAAACATAAAGATCTAGCGATGTTAATGATACCTTTACTGTTCTGTCTAGGAAATAAGTTTGGAATGTATCGCTTAGTTTTTGGTTTTTGACATTTAGTCTGATAATCCGGCCAATATAATTGCATATTTCATGCATAACCAGCATGCACATGTAGAATATGCTAAAATATGTCTACTGTCAATATTTTGGTGTGGTACGACCAGTGGGGTTATTGCAATTAACCAATTATGGAGCGCCCCTTTGTTTAGTTGCCAATCCCTTTGAAACAGCTTGTGGAGTATATAGGTGAAAAATCTCTTCCAATCAACTAATTCTTTCTCAACTTCTTATGAGAAAATTACCAACCATAAGACGTCAATTGAGTTCAAATTTGTGCAACAGGATCGTTGGTATGTGCCACGCTAGGTCTAACCAGAAGGAAATGGCCCATCACCGGGAGACTTGTCTAACTACTACTATGCCAATATATAGTTATCCCAAGATAACCAGAGCTAGACATGATCGATATCTGCTCTGACGGTGTCGTAATAGTCAAACAATTCCTTCATCTCAGCTACGTGCTGACTGGAATCTTATCACTAATGTTCCTGTGACAAGTCGGCTAGAGAATTATCGACTTTTGAACGCTGTCTATTTGGCAAGACGACCTATGAGGAAGCCCCTACTGCGAAGAAGACACCGACAAGCGCGATTTATCTGGGCGTTTGGTACTGGAACATGTGTGATGGTCATTGGCAACATGTTATGTTCAGTGATGAATCCAGATTGTTATTGTATCGTCAAAATGGTCGTGTTCGGGTGCGCAGACAAGCTCATGAGGCTCTACTCGATGAGTGTGTACTGCCTACAGTAGAATCAGGCGGTGGTGGATTCACGATATACGGTACCTTTCATAGCACAGGGAAATCCCAGCTCCACGTACAGGATGGAAACATGAATCAGTACCAGTACATACGTGTCCTGGAAACCGAAATGTTTCCATTTGCTAGGAAAGACCTCCAGGCAAATTTTGTGTTCCAAGATGACAATGCTCCAACACACCGAGCGCGACGATTGTTGGATTTCCTCGAAAATGAGAATATGTAGCACATGGATTGGCTTACTGTATGACCGAATTTGAACCCGATCGAGAATCTCTGGTCGGAAATGTCGCATGGTTTGAACAACATGAATAAACCCCAACATACGTGGCTGAACTGACTCAGGCTGTTGTGGACATTTGGCGAGATATTCCGGATCAGAAGCTCTCAACCCTCGTTTTAAGCATGCCCCGACGCTTCTTTGCCGTATCCAACGCCAGAGGAGGCCACACGAAGTAATGACTTTTTTTCTTCATATTGCTTGGCATGATTCATTAGCTTTAACAAAAGCACAAACATTTTGACTGGATTTCAGTTGTTTTGTGAAGTTTTATGTCTACGGATAAAAACATTATCTTGGTTAGTATTTGTCACAGGTTCAAAGAATTTGCAATACAGCGAATAAGCCAGAATTATTAAATAAAATCTGTATTCAATATTATAGAACACAATGAATTGACAATATAAATTAACACAATGTTGTGAAAAATCCCACGAAAGACATGGTAAGAATGATCGGAAAATTTCATTTAGGCTGCATTTTGGGATATTCCATTTTTTCCTCTAGATTGCATAAACTACCAATCGAGCAATATATATATATATATATATATATATATACTTGTGTGTGTGTATATACGTGCGAATGAGTGTTCGTGTGTTTGTTTCAGGTGTTTATGTGAGTGCGTGTGTTTCTTGTATGCGTATGTTCGAGTGTTCGCGTGTGTGTTGTATGTGTGTGAGCGTGTGTTCCTTAACAGTACTTTTACGCATAAAGTCATATAATTACTTATTTTAAAATGAGATAATTCTCACATACTCGCTACAAATGAGTGTTGAGAGCAAATGTGATAGTACACTTACTGATGGTAACAACAGCGAACAAAACAGCTGTCACATAAACTAATTATTTCCAGCTCTAGTACATAATTGCCATAATTATTAATTTAAATGTTATTAACGTCAAATTAATACAATTTAATTTCGTTTTGTACCAAGATGTACTGATGTGGTAACATTGTCCGATAGTACAACGACCTATGTTCCACTGTAGTCTTTAAACGACCAGTTATCTGCTGAAACTATAGAGGAAGGATTTCAAAGTATTCCGATCTCTAGCGAATACGCGTACATGTGCACCAATTACACCAGTGGATATATTCTGCCAGTTTTCGAAGAACACCTGTTTTAGAATATACAACCAGAAGCCGTTATTCCGAACATCGTTTATCCGACAAATCCACCACCCGACACATTATTGCCCGTGACGGATTTGGCTTCATTATAAATGGCTCTTTAATCCGACAAAATCGTGTTCCGCGTTCCGACGCTGGCACTTCATATCGTCAACAGAATGTGATATTTCAATGTAAAATGACCTGTTTAAATTTGTGCCATATTCATCACGTTGAGGATAATCCAATACACCAATGTTGCATTTCAAACAAATATTAAGAACACTACTTTAAGAGAGAAAGTAATGAGCTATTTTCATTGCGTTAAATAACATACTACTTAGAAGTCAAAATGAGCTTCCAAATGTTTTTAACTCATACATATATTTATTATATATTTTATGGATTCCATTCCAGCACCTTATCACATGGTATACCATTGGCAGAATAATTCTTCATGACCATGATAGATACATTTAACTCTTTTGTACAGTTGACGCAATACCTACATGGCTTGAGAAAAAGTGCCTGTATTTTTTGATAAGCCGGATTACAAAACTAGTTAATAACTCGTTTTCGCAGGGTGTTTTCCCAGGATCCATGAAAGCTGCCCTTATAAAACCTTAAATAAACAGTTTGGGTTGTAAATTTCTAAACAAGAACAGACCTGTTATACAAATGACATTTGAGTTTCATCTAAGCAAATATTTAATACATACTAACGTTACAGCATCACGACAGCCTGCATATAAAGCTTTTTTTCGGTTGCAGATAATGATGATCGATATTCTGCAGTATTATTTGTGCAAAAGGTAGGCTAAATAGGCCGTTTAGTTCGGGTGAAAATATACAAAATTATGTCAATTGATCAAGACACCCTAGCAGTAGTTTTTTCTTCTGAAGATATCTGCTGTATTTAATAGATTTGATCATGCTGGACATTTCTCTAGGCTGAAGGACATATTCGGGATGCCAAGTAAAACACTTGAATGATTTCGATCCTATCAGGAACACCGTTTCCAGAGAGTTTCCGCTTTTTATATTTTATCTGATTGTCAGTTTATTGTTATCTGGTGTATCAGAGTGTTCAGTAATTGAATCCCTGAATTTTATAATGCTTACCAATCCTCTTTAGACCATTGAACAGCAATATGGTGTTACATATTAGTGGTATGTTGATAACGTACAGCTTTATATTTCACCGGTTCCTGACAATAATTTAAATTTCTCCTCTCACTAATTTAGAACATTGCATTGCTGATATTCGGCTATGGATGACTCTAAAAGTAAATGATAATAAAACAAATATTATTTATTTGGCATCACCACAATTTGCTAAATTCCTAAAACACTAGCATTTACCCTAATGGGTCAATAACTCTCGTTGTATTTTTGAGAAATGTAATAACATGAATGCACAGGTCAAATCTATATGACAAGCTATCTCCTAACACCTTAAGAATATTCACTGCTTATAGGCATTCATGACATAAGAAACCCTTGTATAAGTGGTATAACATTTTGCTACATTTCAAATAGACTATTATTACTCCCTGTTGTATGGCATATTTCATTATAAGAGTAATCATCTTCAGCGAATTCAGAATAATGCAGCTGGCATAGCGATAAATACTTCTAACTATGATAATATAACACCAATTTTTCAAATCCTACATTTGATACATGTTAGATAGCTAATCCAGCAAATGTCAGCAGACCCCTATTAGAAAGGTTTATTGTGCATATACTGTGAAATAAAACTGAACTGAAATATTTCGTCAAGTTTCTTATGATAAAGCCTAAGTAATATAAACATGTACTGTGCTGTGGGTTTTCACTCCATCAACCTAATCCAGTCACGGGCATCAAAAATGTGTTGTCTTCTCATTTACGCATAACCTGTATTTAATCATTAAAGTTTGCGTTAGAAAATACGTTATGTCTGTAGAATCTTTTAAATAAGTAGAATAATTCACTGAATACTTTTACTACTAAGTTCAATGTACAAAATTACACCTTTATGTTATTTTACTGGCCATGATAATAGAAAAAGCCAAAAAATTAAATACGTACAACATAAATATTGCTTCAGACATGAAGTAAACCATGGTGATTGTTTTGTAATACTTAATGCATATTGTAAATATTTCCCAACCAAGGTTACTGGAATATTATAAAACAGTATTTTATACGGGATTTAATAAAAAACAGATTTCTTTCACACTTTTCATTACGAGTCCGAAATGTCACTAAAAATAATATTTATTCCGGATATTTTGGTATACACCCAGATATAAGAATAATCTCACGTATATTCCCAAATAAATTCCTACCCCAAACAAAATATTATACTCAACTTAGTTTTAACGTGATAACTCTGATGAATATGAAAACTGCATGTAGCTATATCTATTTATCTGCACAATAATGACAATAGGAAGAAAGGCCTATAAATCCGTGGAATATGATGATTCAGGCGTAAATAATTTTACGAAGCTGCCGCTACAATAGTATTTTCACATCCTTGATGTATTTTCAATTGTCACAACTTCATTGTTCGAAGTGTTTCCTTGAATTATAGCGACAACAATGCATGGCACTAAGATAAACATCTAGATGCATGAACTTATTTAATTCCCTGCCATGTCTTAAATACACCGATTTATGTAACCCACAATCACTTTCAGAGCCGTTTACATACTATATGTGAAAAAAGTACCGTTGTAACAACAGTGCCCACCCCAATATTATATCATTAGTCATTCTCTTTTTGTTCATACAAACGTAGTGGAAGTGATCCGTTTGTAGAACCAAAGGTCATCCATAGCTCTAGCACAATGAACCTGCAACTATGCTACACCGAGTCCGATGTTTGCTGCATCCACTTGCATCACAAACTGTTTTTCAAATTCAGGCAACTGTAATACTGGTTGCTATGATAATAATTGCTTTAGCTTATCAAATGCAATAACTCACACAACACCTCTATGTACACTTGCGTCGTTTTAGTATATACTAAAATGTCATCAATATAACTACTGAAGTTAGTCATACCATGTAAAAGCTTGCGCACCATTCCGCTAAAGATTGTTGCTGAATTAACGAGTTCAAAGGAATACGTTTAAAATGGAAGCAAACCTTGTGAGTGCTATGGAATGCTGTTCTACTGCGATCTTTCACACACATACAGAAACCTTTCCCCTTTGAGGTTTGCATAATTTTACAGGTATTTTGGGATTGCTTCGGGGTTAACATATTAATGGAGCGGTAATCCTGACAAGATCGATGGGAAAATTCCGTTTTCTTCACAAGAAGAATCGGAACAGAATATTACGATTTTGATTTCTGAATCACGTTGAGTTGTACATTTTTAGTAATTTTACTATTGATAACATGTCTAACACTAAATAGCAAAGGATACATCATTGGCCGTATACATTCCTAACTAGTCAGCTCAATTCTTTATCCAGGATTATCTGAACATATATCTTTGTTCAAAAACCAATTATGCAAAATATCACCATTCTGCTTTTGCTGAAAACGTATCAGAATTATGTGTTTTCATGGCCCACATGAAACAAATGATGTTTTAATTTTGTATATCTACAGTACATTCATTTTCATCACAATTTACTTAATTCATTGCAGCACCAACATTCTGCAGTACCGAGCCAAACATTTTTTATCGCTGTCAGTTTGGTTCCTGTTAAAATGTTGCTTTAAAATGTTTGCATGAAATGTTCTAGTTGTTCTATTCAGATGTATCCCATTGTCATGAGGATTTACATTCTACGATATTGACTGCCCCCTTCCACTGGAGTAGTAATGTATTATTGTAAATGGGCAACAATAATAAAACCTTTGGATACCAACGTTCACGTGCTTTCCGATTGTAAAATGTATTGTACAGACTTTGAATTTTTATAATTCTACCCACGTTTTCCAGTTCACATTTGTTCTATACGATTTCATAATTCAAAGACATATTCAAAACTACATTTTACCTCATGGGCATCACTTTCATTTTCAAAATTGCATGGGACTCCTAACAACTTTGCCATAATGCAGTTGAAACGGTTAATAAATACCCTGTGCTGTTATGAGGAACTACCTATATGCAAACAATTAAATACCTATCCCAGTCTTTGGATTTCTCTACTGTCAATCGATTCAGCTTTTTGTTTAGAATCCCACTCATTTTCTCCACAAGTCCAATGCAGCTTGGGTGATATGGAGTAGAAGAATATATTTTTATAGATACTAATCTACTTACTTCTTTCATCAATTGCAGAGGTGAACTGGTTTCTCATTTCAGACAGTGCTTCTCCAGCAACACTTACCATACTATACATTGCAACTAATGGTTCAGCTAGATCGTCTGTATATATTTGCTTAAGTTTGACTGTATCCATCATTGTAAATATATAACAATTACCCCATTCACATTCCGAATATATAGGGAAAACTAAATGTACTGCTTTCCGCTTTAATGGAGTTTCAATTTCTGTCAAGTATCACATTACCCACACTATTGTCTGATATCACCATTCATGCTAGGATAATAAAAACATAGCTATACTTTATCCATAATTCCGCATTAATGGAGTTTCAATTTCTGACAAGTATCACATTATATATACTAATGTCTGATATCATTATTCATGCTAGGATAATAAAAAAACATAGCTAAATTCTATGCATAGTTTTATTTACTCCAGTATACCTGGTAGGATACCATCATGAGCAACAGTCATCACTTTGCCACGAAGCATATGGGGAACTACTAGTTGTTTTAATACAAATCCTCCTTTCAACTTAGGGGATTGAAAGAAGGATATAATCTACCATTATCCATATTAAACCAGTTCACACTCTTGCGCATTCGTTCTTTGCAAACAGGCACCTCTAGTAAACCCAATCGGTAATATACTACCACATGCCAACTTTATTTCAGCATTACAGATACATTCCCAAATCGGCGTTTTAGCGACCATATGTGCTGACCTATACGAAGGCCACCCCTTCTTTGATTTCTCACATTCATCTGACGTACCATTACTCGGTTTTACTTTACCATTTAAGCCAGCTGGTGCAACTTCATTAGATCGACAGTCTCCAGATAAATGACGTACCATGTGATACAGGTAGCAAGTAGGTTTCTGACAAGGTCAAGTTATATTTGGAACATTAAGACATTCTAAAGATTTGAGACCATAATATATTTACACTCGTTTTGTATATTTGAAACAATTAGCCACAACACATGATGTTGAACGAGGGAAGGGTGCTTTGTTTATGATAGTATGGCTTCATTTTATACCAAAATCTTCCCCATGGGCACCCGAATACTGTTCAGCTTTCTTCGCCAGTTTGTTCAATTCTCTTGTTGGCTTTTCTTTGAGATATGCAACCAACTCACTATTGCAGTTATAGGAAAACTGGTGTCTAGGATATTACTAACTGAGAAGGCATTATCTTTTTCAAATCTTACCCGAAACCTATTTAATTTAATTAAAACCGCTTTAATAATGCCTCATTTATAATGTCATAGACCAATGCATCTTCACTGGGAATTCTAGAATATACATTCAATGCACAAACACTCAAATGATCACTGCTGTTCAAAGATCAATAATTTTCGTCCCATTTCTGCCACTTTGCAAACAGTTCATAAAGCTGTAGACATCAATTCTTATTATCTATGCTAGGTTTGAATTCTGGCAACATTGGCACTTTTACCCTTTTACCTGACTAATCACCTACCTGACTCAGATTGTGTACTCCCAATTTGCATCTTAGCCTCCAGTTCAGGTTCTAACATTTTTAACTCATACTCACGAATCTCGCTTTGTTCTGGTTATTGTGGCTTTTCTCATTATGTTTCTATTTTCTATCTTTCTATGTCAGCTTTGTGTTGCTACCCTTCCCGTTCTTCTTGCAGTCTATCCAACTGAGATGTAATTCACTACCTCCATAACTCAGATTCACAGTCAATTGTCGTATTACCTCACACATTGTCAGGCTATGTTAATGACCACCAATATTACACTAATAGTAAGCTATAAATACAAATTTTTATAACTATGCTATCTATTCACTTTAGGTTACTAATCAAGCATACTTTTTTGACTGTGCCATATAAATGCACTCATACTCTAAATATATATGATGCAACCAGTAGTATCCTGTAAACCTCAAATATGATTCTATGTAATTTTATTTCTTTGTGATTAAAGGCCAAATGTAAGAGCCAATGTTTATCACTAACGTCATCAACTCCAGACTAATTATCTAAACAACTTTAATAACCAAAATAACTCTCAAGTCAAACTAACCATCTTATTCTGCAACTTAAATAATTAATCATACACCCTTAATTAAACATTTCCATTTCTACTGAATTCACATAGCAGAAAAAGTGTACAGTCACTGTCATTGTCGCCGTCACATAAAACTTAATACTCGTATATTAATTTGCTTGTTTACCTACGGCAACCATATTTAAATTAACATATTACAATCTGTATATGTAAAATTGTGAATTGTGAAACGTTCATAAATGTTATTTATGACAGGCAGACTAGAGCTAGTCTTGAATGCAATAGTACAGAACTGGATACAACTTGACCTAGGAAAGATAATTAAATTCCGACATTCTACTAAGGTGTATGTTATATTCAACTAAGATTCGATGCAGTGTTTCTATTCATGAATCAGGAGTACTTATACTGATTCGAGAGCCTGGAACAGTCATTTACATGTTGGCTCACTCGACTAAACACTTAAAGGCGCAACCCCAAGACCCAAATAGTGCGCGGAATGTATACTTCTAGATCAACTTATCTTAGAATGCGCATACCTAAAAACATACAGTCTCCCAATATGGAAAACAGAACATCTCAACGACAGCATATTATGCTTTATGATATTTGTTGTCAAATACGTCACAAGAACACCAATCCAATAAATACTATAACCTACTCTTCACTATCAGATAGGGTGTAAAAGTACTAAAATCGAATTTTGGTTAATGAAATTGAAATGCAAAATGTAACAAAAACTTGTAGATGGAGCCATCTGTAATGATGGTGTTTTTAGAAATCTAACATTAACCCGCATCATAATCTCCATACCAGGTATATTATATTTATGGTGGGTTTCAGAAACATTCAAGTAATGATACACATGAAACGAAAGATGTCATGGTTAGAGCCCTATTCTTGATATCAGGTTTTTTCCAGTATATTACTTATCAGAAAACTAGCCTATAATAAAATATAAACTTAAACAAAAAATGCACACACGCATGTGTGTACACGTATTCACACACACACACACACACACACACACACATACACACACACACACATACATACACA